>NW_019060305.1:663052-676228 GCF_000696155.1 Zootermopsis nevadensis | reverse complement strand
GTTCAGCAATTTATGTTTTGTTATTTTCGATTTAAATATTTCGCTTTCGTGTGAAGGCTTTATTTTGCAATTGAAACAAAGGAGTTGTTACAAAGTCATACTCAGAATATAATGGCTGATATGCAGTGATAATGAAGTTTTGTAACATTTAATTGTAATACAGTAGCTTCATCGCATTCCTCTGGGTTTTAGAGTTTTAATTAGACGCCTTCATTCAATAGTTAGTAATACACGGACCTAATCACATCATTGAACTAACACAGATTTAATTGTAATAAACCAATTCTTTTTCAGATGGAGAGCGACGTTTTTATACAAAATGCTATTTTAGTATTCTGGTCTCGTAAAAATGTGGAGATTATGACGACAGGGAAAAAGTGAAATGGAAAGGAAAAGAATTTATAAATCCGACAAAAATTCTTCGCGAAGAGTTTGTTTCATGTAGGCCTTTCTGTATCGTAGCTATAAAACCCGCGGATCCAGGAGGAGCGTTATTGTGTTCAGTGGGATTTTGCCCTTACTTCCGTCTCATTTTGTTGAAATTCTGCCTCTAATGGGCGGCGAGGGGGATAGAGTCACCTGAAGGGAGTTTCTTTTTGTCAGTATCTGCACTAGGAAGATTCCAGGCTTTAGTTAGCCTCGGCTCACAAGAAATCGTAATTAGCGGAGCCATTATAAAGGAAGTGGAAGAAACATGTCTTAGAAGGCAGAACGGGTATGTTTATCTTGTAATAGAGGATGACCTGAACAAAAACATTTTGAGTTGATGTTTGTGTACTAAAAGACTTAGGTGCAAGGCAGATTGGGAGCGATGAGAAATACATGAACCATGTCCGACCTTCAACAGGCTAATGGAATTAACTAGAAACATTATTTTTCAGATTTAAAAGTGAATGCATATCCACTTTTCGTACATGCTACACATGACAGAAACTTTGAGCCAGTTCCTCATTTTATTAAACAGAGACACAGACCGCTCGTTGTCATGACAGATCATAATTTGCCTTTTTTTTTTGGGTAGCAACTCGTGATGTTTGGTAGCTTCTCGGTTGGGTTAACACATACTGTTAGGTCGGTTTCATATTTGGAGTGTTGGAGAATGTGATATCTAGTTCAGATGCCCTCTCCTCCTAACGGACCGAACGTACCGATTTAAAAGTTTTAGCTTTTGTGTTTGGGTGACTCCGGATTCAGACGTCGACTCAGAAACCGGTTACTCAGACTTGCGAGTTTTTGTGATTTTCCTCAGTCCTTCCAGACAAGTGTGAAAGTTTGATCCTTAAGGCCACTGCCGGTGCTTTCTACACCTTTATAAATTGACATTAAACGTCATTTTATTATTAGATACTGTATGACTTGTTGAGTCGAAAAGAATGTTGCTTTAAAGCAAGCATGAATGAATGAATGAATTAATTAATTAATTAATTCATTAATCTTTCTTCCTTCGTCTTTTCTGTGTCTCCTGATCTTTTTCCTGCTCATTTACGCATTTCTTTTCTTCTTCACCTTCCTATTTCTCGTTTTCCATCTGCTTCTATTGCTTCTCGTCTTTAGCCCATCTTATTCTAGTCCTCATTCTTCTTTCTACCCTTCATCATTCTCCACGTTATTTGTTGTCTTATTCTGCCGCTGCTGTTTCTATTTACACCACTCATTAAATGCCTTCTTTTGTGAGATAACATTTGTTCGCGTTGAATCTTGCATATTTTCAAGCCACGACTGTACTAGTTACGAGTATGATGTATTTTCATAGTATGCCGTGGATGGTCATAACCAGTAAAGGCAAAGTAAAGTAAAGTAAAGTAAAGCTAAGCTGTCTCACTATACGCCATGCAGGCGCTTGGGGGAAGTGGTGGTATAGCACTAACTGATTCTTAGCCTCGGCTCTAGATGGGGGTGAGTGGCCTTACCCCCGGGAAAGGACACGGTACCCATTGTATAGGAGGCTGGGTGGACCCCAGAGACGGTCTGGATGCAGAGGCTAGAGGAAAAATGCTCTGCCTCCGTCGGGGATCGAAACCCGGTCGTCCAGTCCGCAGCCAGTCACTATACTGACAGCTACCGTGGCTCGGTCGTAACCGGTTTGATTGCAAAAGTTCGAAGTTTTACTTCTCACAGTGTTTCATACGTAAATGCGACCTTCTTCTTCTTCTTCTTTATTACGCCGTCTCCTTTACAGGAGGTTGGCGACATATTATGAACAGGATCCTTTTCTCGGACTGGGACCTGTTCATATGTTTTTTAGGCAGGTGATACAGAAATAGTTTGCCATTGCCTTCTTCTGTGTGTATGGAGTAATTGTTGGGATGCCACGGAGAAACCGGGGAAGCCCCGGAGGAAAACTCCGTGTTGCCTAGACCAAGGCCTTGCCCAACACAAGTTATAAATTCGGGCACCGTCGGGAATCGAACCCGGGACCCCAGGATTACAAGTCCAGCGTTCTAACCGCTAGAAAAATGGGACCTGCAGCAATTCAACGAGGCCGAGCTGTGATCAGGTGATACAACATAATCCGTTCTCTTCGCATCCCATCTACTCCCTTCATTAGGGTCTCACATTATTAGTACACGCGAAGCTCTCATCTTTTAAATTCGTGCAGAAGCTCATTACAGTGTTTCGCTTTCCACTCACCGTAAGGAACTTCTGGAAGGATGCTTTTCCTATTAAGTTTTGCCTGCTATTAGCTTTTTCCTATATTGATCTACAGGCCATCAGTGGAGCTCTCTTCAAACATCCGTTTTTATCTGGTTTCAAAGTTTTAAGAAACTAATTAAGAACTTACATCTTATGTTTCATCTTTATAATTGAATGGGGACCGAATAGTGATTACAATATATAAAAGAAGCTCCTGCGTGTGAAGTCTTTCTAATTTAAGGATTTTATACGAATAACACTTTAAGGTTGAAACAGATTGGTACATCTTTTTGTGTGCAGTTATATATTAACACGCCGTCAGTGTTTGAAGATACTTTTAGTGTGTGTAATATTTCAGTTCAAAGCGGAACCTTGCGCGTTTAAAGCTCTACTTTTTAAGTTTAAGGGATCATTGATATGTTACATAAGCATTAACTCATGTTTTTAACCCTATCCTAAATATAAGAAACCGTAAGGACGGAACTTATTTCCCCTCAGAGTTGCGTACGTAATATTTCTCGAAAACAATTCCGTGGGCAGAAAGGTTCCCGGCATACGTTGGCGATCCGTGAAGTCGACTATAAATTGACTGGGAAAAGTTACTTTTGAATTTAATGTGTGTTTATTATGAGGAAACAGTTCATCGTTGTCACAATTATTCCGATTAGTGTAGGGTTTTCCTTTCCATGCATCATCTCAAAGTGAACAAGTTTTATGTCACTTTGGTTTTGTGTATGCGTGTCATTCATAATTCCTTTCACCGAACACGCCTGTTCATTGTACCCTGTAAGTCTTCCATGTAGTCCCCACCCTTCAGGCTTTGCAAGGAATGTTTTTACCCTTTTATGATCCCCATTCTTTCTGCATACCCTGCTAATTTACTTGCTTTAGATTCCAGTAATTTTTGGCGAATTTTGAGTGTCATAATCCGTCGTAGGTCCCCATACTCTTATCAGCATTGTGTATTCAAACACTCGTAGTTTGTTCCCCCACCATTTAATGTGATGTAGCGTGTTTAACATCGAATCATGCAAGTAGAGTGAGCAGGTAAAGTGCTGAAGTAGATTGTGAACTTTCGTTTTTGTTGGGGCGGTTACTTTGTTCCCACAACGGGCTACTCGTTTCAAATGCATAAAAATATACAATTCGACCTTACATTTGCGTCTTTTATGTTACTGGCTACGTAGTAAACATATTGTAAAGATTGTCGCTTTGTTATATGCGCCCCTTATCTCGGTCTTCTAACAAAGTTAAAGTTCATGTTAAAAGGGCAACGGACTGCAGAAGTCGATAGTACAACATTGATGTCTTCCATACACACAGAGGCCTTTGAATTTTTCAAGGTCATTCGTAAATATTTTTTTCAAACGTATGTTTCCGCCGATCTGTAAGAACCTGAAAGACCATATTCATGTTTGTTTTGAGGTCATGGATAGGTCAACATCACCTCAAGATCACGACAAGATCAGTCCAAGGTTTTGAGACTTTTAAGTTTCAACGCTCAATTCAAGAATATTTTTTCTCACGCTTATAAGAGGTGCGATCGGAAGGTTTCCAGACTGTGTCAATAGAGGGCGAATCGGATGTAGTACAAGCTTCTGCCGCTAGGCGGTGCGGCCTACATTCATAGTGAATCAGTGTGCCAGCCGGCATCATCGAATTAGCATTTGTTTCTTAGTTACGGACGTTTTGGTAGTGCATTACACCGACCCTCCTGCGATTTCGGAATGGCGTGTGCATCAAATTTTGCCAAAGACTCGCCAAAACGGCTACGGAAACCTATGAAATGCTAAAGCAAGCATTTGGGGAGTCCGCAAACTTTTGTGTGGCATTCACGTTTTAAAAACGGCCGAACTTCTGTCGATGATGACGAGCGTTCTGGACGACCATCTTCGAGCACAACGCCCGAAAATGTTACCAAGATTCGGCAGGCCATTCACGAAGATCGACGTCGTACCATAACGACTTGTGCGACATTGTTGGGACCTGTCAGCTGATTCTAAAGGAAGAACTCCACATGCGAAATCACCCTCGAAGTAGTTCCCCTGGGAGTGACAAAGAAAGATGTCCAGGGATGCTTCCAGGCTTGGCAGCGGCGCTGGGGTCGTTGTGTTCACTCCCAGGGGAACTACTTCGAGGGTGATGGATGAATTTAATACCTGAGATAAGTGTACGGGTTTTTATAGGCGCAGTCTTGAAACTTTCCGATCGCACCTCATATCTACCTAACGGTATTAATATGTGGGATCATACTCATGTTAGTTTGAAGCCACTCAATTTGAAGTCATGGATAAGTCAAAGACATGTCAAGGTTTCGACAAAATCAGCATATGGGTTTTATTGAGCTGAAATGCGGGTTTTGGTTAACGATTTGTGATATCTTTCCTGTTGTAGTCCGTTGTGACCATGCTAGTTTAGTTGTGCATGTATTGAGAATTCTGACTCCCAGCACGTTGTTTTCTTACTGTTGTAGATATTATATCTAATCGCTACATGCGCCAGTGATAATTAATATATAGGTTTGCTTTTAAATTATGCTCCGCAGAACGTTAAATATTTTGCAAAATCGGCTATTGAAAGAGTAATTTGACATCTCACATACGCCCATAACTATCTGGTCTCTCTTAAAATAGATAAGATTGACGTTTTAATCAACATTTTGCAGGAATGTACTGATTCAGCCCTTATTATAAGAGCGATATGTACCTCTGAAAGGTTTATATCCATGTGCAGGTCCACAAGGCTTTACCACCTAGATGACCAACATCGGGTTAATTTCTTAAACGATCCTGTTCATGTCATTTTTGTCAACAGGGAATATCTACGACAAGACGTCGGAGGCGGTTCAGGCTCTGGGATTGGACTCGGAATGCATTGGTGGAGGTCGTATCAAACACGACGCAGCCGCTAAGAAGATTCTGGTGTACGGATATTCACAGGTAAATGTCTCGTAATGTAACTGTAGTTGACGATCCAAGAGAACAGACCAGAAGCGACCTGGTGTTGTCGTTACAGCACTTGTCTGCGGACAAGCGTATTCTTAGACGAGAAAACATGTCTTCAATTTGTCGACACGTTCGCATCTCCTTAGTTTAGCATTATTTAATGCGCATTGTTTGTTGCTCAATGCATACTGTATGGTGTACCGGTATGTGTTTTAAGTAACTCCACAACGAAAGCTGTTCGTTTGGAAACTTACAGTCGCTCATCTGTTTAATAACTTCCCCGACTTTTATGGAACTCTTGAAGTCCATCACTTGTTATCACAAGATCCTGCCACAGGACTTGGTCTCAGTCACTTGATGACATTCCACATTTATAAATATCATTGCATTAAGATACATTTTAATAGTGGATCCCATCCATTTTAATATCATCTGACCGCTTCGGCCCACTACGTGGTATCTTCCCTTCGGGTTGTTCGACTAAAATTTTGTGTACTTTTACGTATACCCTTGTGTAATGCATACCTCTCCAATGACGCACTCTTCTTTACAATGACTTAAATATTGGCTAAAGATAACTCTACTACATGAGAATGGACACTGAAACTTCTTGTCTTCTGTTTGAGTTAACAGAATGTAACAATTTGCTCATTATCGTTGATGACATTTACAGACTCATAGTGAATCTGTTGAATTATTTGCCAAACGTTCTGTCATCGATTTTTAGTTGCAGAAGTTGCTTTAAAAGCAGTATTCGTTCAGTATATTTGCAAATGTGTTGTAGCACGTTAGAACGTGTATAGGGGGGAGAGGGCAGTAATCTGCCATACTTAGCGCTTGGATGAAATGAATATCTATAGCGGTTACTATGGTCTACTGCTTGGCGTTGTTTTTTCTTTGTACAACATCAGACTCAAAAGAAAAAAGAAACCCGGCGACCACTTTGGTTTAGATTCCGATCATCGATCGAGTTGCCTCAGTAGTGAATTTCCCGAAGTTGTGTAAGTACAGGGTATTGATCGTCGCTGCAGGGATTCGTTGGTGTTCTCGCTCTGGGAGTCCGTATATTACTCGCGTCCGAATGAGTCTTGTCGTCCAGAGTGTTCCCAGGGATATTCCAGGAACGTTAAAGTAAGTGGGACGTTGTACACCCACGTTCTACGTGAGGACCTTGTCTGCATTGTGCGTTTCTCTAAAACACTCAATTTTCATCCAAACTCTCACCGGCTCGGCTCTGTCGTGTTAGGAACTCGCCATCTAATCTTTTGTAACGATCAACGATTTCTGTTTTGTCATTAGCCCGAGTCTGCCACGTTATTTTTCTCTGACATAGATGTTTTACGCCTACTTTGTTTTTGACGAATTACTTTAGCTTAGACCTGAGTGGCAGTTAGTGAAGTCATTGAAATGGGCGTTACTGTTTGGCTCTATATAACGTCTTGTTTACGTGAAATTTTGTATATCTTATTGACAGAGCCAACAGAATAGACTACTTACTATTCATCATTCGTTTTGGGCAATTCTTTCGATTGTCCAATGTACACGCGCATTGCATTGCATTTGTTGCAGTCTTAGATTCCTCATTAATAACGTACGAGAAGATGACGGCTAGGCGCGTCAGTGTTGAAAATATCATGTCTGACGAAGACCAACAAGGACATAAATACAAACGAGTTAAGCAACCAAGATTCCTAGAACGAATTAGAAATTCCAAATTGAAATCAACAAGTTAAGGAATACTATTGAATAAACATCATTTGGAACCGCTTACTGTAACCTATTATATCATGTTTGAATGAACTTGTGAATATTTATTAATTTGTGTATATGTGAGTGAGTGTGTAAGTGTGTATGTATAAGTAAATTAGTAGCGTAGGTGAGTTGAATTAATTATTCTGACTGGATCTTCGATGGTAGCAGTACTCACATGCAGAATCAATCACCCTACCCCTCAATCGCTACCATAAAATTAGCACGCTTTATATGTGTTGGATTAGGTTAGGTTACGTGATACCCGTGCCGCTGAAATTTCGAAATTATATTTTGTACATTATTGTCGCCTTCACATCTTTATAACCGAAGGTATCAGAGCAATTATTCTCAAGTGACGTTGATATCAGTTAGGTCAAGGTTATGGCAAAGTCAGGACAAAATCGACTTACTACTTTCCCAGATAGTCTTTAAGAATCTCAAGGTCATATCTTTTAACGCTTATTTCTGCCAAACCGTAAATCTCTAGTTGACCATACTCATGTCCAAATGAGGACACATATGTTAAGGTCATACCGAAGTCACGACGAAATCGGCCCACTAGTCCCAGATAGGGGTCTTTAAAATTCTCAAGGTCATATCTTTTCACGCCTATTTCTTCCAAACCGTAAATGCCGAGTTGACCATACTCATGCCCAAATTAGGTCACGTATAGGTCAAGGTCATACCGAATTTACGTCAAAATCGGCGCAATATTTTTCCAGATTCATGTGTTTAAAATTCTGAAGGTCACATATTTTCACGCTTATTTCTGCCAAACCGTTAATATTTAGTTGACCATACTCATGTCCAAATGAGGTCACGTATAGTTTAAGGTTATACCGAAGTCACGACAAAATCGGCCCACTAGCTTCCCAGATAGGGGTCTCTAAAATTCTCAAGGTCATACCTTTTCACGCTTATTTCTGCCAAACCGTACATACCTGGTTGACCATACTCATGTCAAGATGAGGGCACGTATAGGTCAACATCATATGGAAGTCACGTCAAAATCGGCCAAATAGTGTCCTAGATTCAGGTGTTTGAAATTTTCAAGGTCATTGTCCTTATCGCTTATTTATGCTAAACCGTAAATATTTGGTTGACCGTACTCACGTCAAGATGAGGCCACGTATGGTTCAGGGTCATGTCAAGACCACATGATCACGCAAACTGTTTGAGAATTAAAGGTCTCAAACTCTTCAAGGTCATTTGAAATTATATTTCCTCACGCATATACATAGGGGACTGAGTGACACTGCACACATCATTTAGAGGTCATAGACATGTCATGGTCATGTGAAGGTCACAATATGTACTCAGCCTAATTTGTGTTGGAGCAGATTACGTTAGGTTGGGTTGGCTAGGCTAGATTGGGTTAGGTTGGGTTAGGTTAGCGTGGGTTGGATTAGATTATGTTAGGTTAGTTTGGGTTAAGTTACGTTAGGTTACGTTAGGTTGGGTTAGGATAGGTTCGGTTAGATTGTGTTAAGCTGGGTTATTTTGGCTTAGTTTAAGTTAGGTTGGTGAGAATTGTGTCCTTTGAACTCCTCAAGTGTCTTTAATACGGTCCTCCGAAATCCTATATTTCGAAATGAATTTAAGTAACACCGCTCAGATCCGTGATAAAATCAATACTGTCAGACATTGATATGCTGGAATTTAAGACCTGATGCGCGTGACTATATAGATGTCGGACGTCGGAAGATATGTTTCGTTGCTCGATCCGGTAGATTGCATCTGTGATTGAGTCTTGGATGTCCTTGGGTATCTACGTAGAAGATTGATCAATATATGTAACTGTATCTGCGCGCCATCTCGGTGTTCTGGATTCGAATGTCGTTTTACGTACGTCGCATACCACGCTTGCCAAGTGTGGTAAATAATTTCTGACAATCTTCGATTTCAACCTCTCTGATAGTGCATTATATTACTGAAAGGACCTAAAATAATTCAGCTACATGTATTATGAACAGGTGTGTTTAGTTGTGATGTATTATATGCTGCAAACATTACGTGCGAGAGGGCCGCGATGTTGCCTTGAAAAACTGGCCCTCTTTGTTATGGCCAAAACACTTGTTTTGGATTATTTTATTATATTTGGGCGTCTCGTAGGGTACTTCGACACATGTAGGCACTACTAAGGAAATATTTACAAGCGTTTGTGTGCATAAATGACGCACATTTGAAGTGGTCGTGGCCAATATCTCGGTGTTCCACCTCGCGACTTTGGTGTCTCCGTCCGGCTTTATTAGAATGTTTATGATTCAATTGAGTATGAATTTTATTAAGTTACAGGTGGCATGACGTCCATTCAAAATTTAAGCAATTTTCGACCCTTCTTTCAATATTCGTGAAATTGTAGCGAAGGACGCCGATTTTTGCTGACTCAGGGTACGCAGTCCTGATGGGTTGTGTTAGGTTAGGTTAGTGGGTACATGCGCAGGAGGTGCTGCGCACATGCGTCGCGCAACGTGTTCCGGAGTGTGCACGGTGTGGTTATTATTGTTTGCATAAAATTAAAATATTCTTATATTTTAAAATTTCACATTTTAAAATTAATGTAGTGCCATCATCACATGCAATTGTATTTGTTGTAGGGACATAGGTATTTTAAACTGGTTACCTGTTGACGTCGTAAGCGACCATGTCACATTTGAGGCAGATTTGTAGTTGGTATGCACGCTTTCTTGTACACATGGGAAAAAATCATTAAAATATTTATATGCTTTTATTTTACACTTCATGTAGGAATTACAACCATCACATTCTTCGTCGTGGAAAATATAAATATAAATATATATATGAGTTCTACACTGTTTTAGCTCTTGTGTTTTGAGGAAAGTCTTCATTGTTGTGATTTACGTGTTACTAATGGAAACATCGACTCCAATTTGCTTACGTCACTCAAAAAATGTCCAGTTACACTCATTTCCACAGTTCGATGCACACTGTAGTTTCAGACGAAACGCAGGACATTAATAATTCCGAAGAATTGTGTCCTTTGAGCTCCTCAAGTATCTTTAAAACGGTCCTCAGAAATCCCATATTTCGAAACAAATTTAAGTAACACCCTCCGTTCACTTAGGAAATGATCACCGCTCAGATCCGTGATAAAATCAATACTGACAGACATTGATATGGTGCCATTTAAGACCTGATGCCCGCGAATATATAGATGTCGTTGCAATCGGACGTCGGAAGACATGTTTCGTTGCTCGATCCGGTAGATTGCATCTGTGTTTGAGTTCTGGATGTCCTTGGGTATCTACGTAGAAGATTGTTCAATATATGTAACTGTACCTGCGCGCCATCTCGGTGTTCTGGATTGGAATGTCGTTTTACGTACGTCGCATACCGCGCATGCCAAGTGTGGTAAATAATTTCTGACAATCTTCGATTTCAACCTCTCTGATAGTGCATTATATTACTGAAAGGACCTAAAATAATTCAGCTACATGTATTATGAACAGGTGTGTTTAGTTGTGATGTATTATATGCTGCAAACATTACGTGCGAGAGGGCCGCGATGTTGCCTTGAAAAACTGGCCCTCTTTGTTATGGCCAAAACACTTGTGTTGGATTATTTTATTATATTTGGGCGTCTCGTAGGGTACTTCGACACATGTAGGCACTACTAAGGAAATATTTACAAGCGTTTGTGTGCATAAATAACGCACATTTGAAGTGGTCGTGGCTGATATCTCGGTGTTCCACCTCGCAAATTTGGTGTCTCCGTCCGGCTTTATTAGAAAGTCTATGATTCAATTAAGTATGAGTTTTATTAAGTTACAGGTGGCATGACGTCCATTCAAAATTTCAGAAATTTTCGCCAATTCGTTCAATATTCGTGAAATTGTAGCGAAGGATGAATATTTCTGCTGACTCAGGGTACTCACTCCTGATTGGTTGTGTTAAGTGATATCTGTATATGATTTACGTGTTACTAACTCGTACAAACGTCTTTACTGGGCACATAGTATGCAAATATCGTATCACTGAAGTCGTATGTGACGAAACACACATTCTTGTATGTTATATTGGATTGTTGTTTCACTTGTTTCTATTCTCACACGTCACCGAGAAGACATTTTTACGCTCAGATTCGCTATAAGTAGCTCCCGTTAATATCTGATTGAACGGTGGTAATTAATCTTGTTAATGATCCCGAAGAACTCTATTTCTAGAGCACAAAGTTACGTTAATATTGACCGACCGAAATCATACAATTCCAACCGCAGTTTAATGGCGACTATTCAATCGGTACCAGCCCGCTGTTCCATGACAAAGTCAATACTGACTGACTTCTGATTGGTCGTCGATGTCATTCGAAAGTATTGATTTATTTCCATTGAGGTCATCACAGATGACACGTCTTATCTTTGGTTCCGTATTTTTCCGGTAGAGTGCGTCTGTCTGTTTGTACTTCGTGTCCTCGAGTAAATGTGAGGCTATATTATCGATATATTTTGTTGGCATTTGACATAGGACACCAATATGTTAGCACAAGTTTTACGTGTGCCCCGAATTCCGCGCCCACCAAGCATTGCAAATAATATACCAGAGATTATATTCAGATTTTTTTCTGACGCGATTCCTATTAGTATTAGTGACGTACTATCATTCACTTATGTTTATTTCGATTCTTTCGTTATATGATACTTATTTATAATGAATTAGATTGGGTCATCGTTACGCATGAATCTGCTACGTATTCAGGTCAACATCTACACTGCATCTATTTTGCAAGAAACAATTCTACTGGAAACATTACGTTATTTTAGACGTATTATGATGTATTACACTATTTGTGTAATATGGGGACTGTGTAAGCGCGTAATATTGATATTGTTAAGTGGTCGTGGCCGATTTTGCGCATCCTCCACCTCACGACTTTGATGCCTTCGTGCGTATTTATAAAAAATGTTAATACATAATTGAGTATGAATATCATTAACTTACCTGTGGCATGACGTAGATACAAAATTTCAATAATTTCTGAGCATCCAATCGCTTTTTCGAAAAATTGTGCGCAGGAAGGTATTTTGCACTGATCCAGATTACCCCGTTTTGGTTGGTTTGGGTTAGGTTAGGCTAGGTTAGTGGGGCACCTGCGCAGACGGTGTTGCGCAGTGCAGTCGTATGACGTGGGCATGTGAGGTCACCTAGAGTTCGTTATGGTCAATTGTAAATTATTAAACACTCAAGAATTCGATTCCGTCACTTTAAATAGAATATTACATTCTGGGTTTCACTTTCATACGTAATTTAAACTTTTTACAAGGATATTATATTGGGTACCTACTTTTAGTAATTGCAAATACACCAATCACTTATCACTTAAATATGATGTTAGTGAATATTTCATTGTGGAAGTATATATATTGTCACACGAATTGTTTTTAAAATATTTATTTAATTTTATATTACACTACATGTAAATAATACAGTGACCCCATTCATCGTTTAAAAGAATAAATGTTCTCTAATTACATAGGTGCAGCTTATGCAGATAAGTGATATCTGTATGTGATTTACGTGTTACTAACTCGTACAAAAGTCTTTACTGGGCACACATGGCATGCAAATGTTTCACTTAAGTCGTATGTCTCAATGTGACGAACGACACATATTCTTGTATTTTATGTTGGACTGGTGTTTCACTTGTTTCTGTTTTCACACGTCACGGAGAAGACATTTTTACACTCAGATTCACTATAGGTAGCTCCCGTTAATATCTGATTGATTTGTGGTTATTAATCTTGTTAATGATCCCGAAGAATTCTATTTCTAGAGCACAAAGTTATGTTAATATTGCCCGACCGAAATCATACAATTCCAACCGTAG
>NW_019060305.1:604407-657964 GCF_000696155.1 Zootermopsis nevadensis | reverse complement strand
TGATACTTATTTATAATGAATTAGATTGGGTCATCGTTACGCGTGAATCTGCTACGTATTTAGGTCAACATCTACACTGCATCTATTTTGCAAGAAACAATTCTACTAGAAACATTACGTTATTTTAGACGTATTATGATGTATTACACGCATATAAGCACTATTTGTGTTATATGGGGACTGTGTTAGCGCGTAATATCGTTATTGTTAAGTGGTCGTGGCCGATTTTGCGCATCCTCCACCTCACGACTTTGATGCCTTCGTGCGTATTTATAAAAAGCGTTAATACATAATTGAGTATGAATATCATTAACTTATCTGTGGCATGACGTCCATACAAAATTTCAATAATTTCTGAGCATCCAATCGCTTTTTCGAAAATTCGTGCACAGGAAGGCATTTTGCACTGATCCAGATTACCCCGTTTTGGTTGGTTTGGGTTAGGTTAGGTTAGGTTAGTGGGTCACCTGCGCAGACGGTGTTGCGCAGTGCAGTCATTTGACGTGGGCATGTGAGGTCACCTTGAGTTTTTTATGGTCAATTGTAAATTATTAAACACTCAAAAATTCGATTCCGTCACTTTAAAAAGAATATTATATTCTGGGCTTCACTTTTATACCTAATTTAAACTTTTTACTTGGATACATACTTTCAAGTAATATAAGTTAAAAAGATTTCTGTCTTCTGGGTTGTTGCGCTGTGTAGTCTGGTCGATGTTAACCAACGTTTCAGAGGTCATACTGCCTCCGTCATCAGGGCGATAAAAGTTAAGCTGTCCCACTATCGCCATGTAGGCGCTTTGGTCGAGTAGAGGTATAGCTCCTACTCATTCTTGACCTCGGCAGTAGATGGGGGTGAGTGGTTAGCATCACGCCCCTTTAGGTTAGATTAGCGGGTACATGCGCTGGAGGTGCTGCGCACATGCGTCCCGCAACGTGTCCCGGAGTGTGCACGGTGTGGTTATTATTGTTGCATAGAATTAAAATATTCTTATATTTTAAAATTTCTCATTTTAAAATTAATGTAGTGTCATCATCACATGCAATTGTATTTGTTGTAGGTAATTTGCACTGATTACCTGTTGACGTCGTAAGCGACCCTGTCACATTTGACGCAAACGTATAGTTTGGTATGCAGGCTTTTGTTGTCGACACCGGAAAAAATCATTAAAATATTTATATGCTTTTATTTCACACTTCATGTAGGAATTACAACCATCACATTTTTCGTCGTGGAAGATATAAAAATATATATGTGGCAGTTATACAACAAAGCATTGTGAGGGCCCTAGCGGGTGTTGACGCATCGTGATTTCTGCCCAGTGCTCTGAATGTCAAAGTTTAGAAATTGAAGCAAGCGCGAGTAAACGGCGGGAGTAACTATGACTCTCTTAAGGGGGACTCCGCCCTTAACCCGTCTCCCTCGTCTGAGCATTGCGAGGTGAGGTCCCGGGGATACTGACGAGGTCCCGCTTGGTACTCACGGCTAAGGCCACCTGAGAGTTGGGCAACGGGAGTGCTGCGCCGTCACACTCACCGGTTAATAGTCAGAGGAGGAAGTTCCGAGGATTAATTCCTCGGTAGGCAAGGAGTCACCACGCTCGCTAAAATTGTGGGAAGTTGGCGCAATTACCGAAAGTTGATTTCGCCTAGGATTAGTTTAGGTTAGGTTGGGTTCGGACAGGTTAGCTTAGGTTGAATTAGTTTAGGGCAGGTCAGATCATGCACAAATGCATGGAGCATAGCTTTCACATAGCCTACGCTTTTATGGAGTTTTGCTGAGGTACAGGACAATTTTTCTTTTTATTTATTCAAGTTCAACATTTGTAGTAACTATCATTTTGATCAGATGAAGGAGGATGAGATGGGTGGGGCATGAAGCAAGTATGGAAGAATAATGAGAAATTCGTACAAAATTTTGGCCGGTACACCTGAAGGGAAGACATTACTCGGGAGACCTAGACGTAGATAGGAGGCTATCTTATAAATGGACTCTAATGAAATAGGTGGCGAGGATGTGGACTGGATTCAGCTGGGTTACTATAGGCTCCAAAGACATGCTCTTGTTGACACAATAACGAATTTTCAGGCCTTATAAAATGTGGGGAGTGTCTTGACGAGATGAGATGGACTGTTGTCTTCTCAAGAAGGAATCTGCTACACGGAGTTCTTGTTTTTACGGCACGTTAAAATGTCGCTAAGAAATAATGTTTTCACATAAGTAGAAGGGGGCAGCTACTGTCTGTTATTCAGGAGAACTTCGGTCTTCACATTGTGGATTGACATTGTTTGAGTCACGTGGATCTTGTCAACAGTTTTATGCTTTAACTGTGCATAATGTTTTATCAACTGGAATACAGCGGTTTCTAGCCACATATTTATCGCTGTCGCATTTCCGTTCGCGGACACGAAGTCGATTCGCCTGACGCTTTCCATGGTTTCCTTAAGTTATTTATGACGAAAATTATAATACCACGAACTACACCGTAATCACTTCCTTCCACATCCTTTACGTTTCTTCATTATCATTCATCCTGCGTGTTACAGCTCAGTATGTACTTCACGATATGAAAATAAATGTTTCTGCACTTCAGTTAGAATATCGATTCCAAGTTATCGATGATTATTTTAGCAAAACGTTTTGGAACAATTATCTCAGACATGTTATCGAAACTCGAGGAACGGGTTCTGATTTGGAAGATTATCACGTGCGTTCAATACGTTTTCTTTCCATTTCGCGAGGAACGTTCAGAAATGCACGTAAGCACTACACCAATATAGCGTGTTGGTTGAACGGAGTTGAACTGCACCGAGGCTTGAACTATGCGCTAAATAGAGGCGAAGTTTCTCATTCCCATGGAAACTGCCGCTGGTGCCAGTTAGATAAGCAAATCTTTGTCTCTTCCGGGAATTGTGCGGTCGTCCTGCCCGTAACCAGCGACTCTGCTTACAGCTATCCAGAGAACAGTGCCACAAACAAATGGATGTGGCTTTTCCTTGTTCACAGCAGACGTCGGCAAGAGGAAGCGGTTTCATATTTGTTTTCTGCTGGTCTAGAGCGTTGTTCACGCTTCCCGCGTTACGATTGAACGTAGTCCAGTTTAAACCATGTTGGATCGGATTAAAACGCCGTCGTGTGATTGTGAACATAGCGTGTCACTTGCCTTTCCTTTCCTCCCGTTTATATTTACTCCCGCTTTAGTGCGTATCTTGAGAAAGTCACAGATTCTTAGACAGGCCCCTTTGTATTTTCAAGATTTGTTCGTCCTTTTTATTATTTATATCTCTTATCAAACCTGAACTCAATAAATGTGATTTCTTAGTTAGTGAAGAGGTGATAATGGCGTATTCTGCATTGTACGTATTTATATTAGTCTGAATATGATTTTTTGCATCTAATTGTGTATCATTGCGTCATGGATAACATTTTGTAGGTCCCTGCATATACGCAGCATTGTTATGTGTATTTGCATGACTTTTTTTTGGGGGGGGGGGGGGTGAATGTTGTTTGATCTGTTGCCAGCCAATATCGGAGTGCCTAGAGGTTAACATTCCTGATTCGGCCAAGAGACTTGCTATCCGGTCTGTGTTGGATTAGACCAGGGGTGGCCAACCCGCGGGCCGCATGTGGCCCGCCTTGAACATTTTTCCGGCCCGCGAGATTCATCACACTTTTACAAAATATATTTATTTTATAATGGCCAAAGTAGTGAAAACCAATGTATTAAAAAAATACATTATTTGTGCATCCATATATTCAAAAATTATCTGTCGAAATTATGAGAAAAAATTAACTTTGATTTTAAAATAATATTCTTGCGAATATATGACAGATATTGCCTGTTTTATTCATGAGTTTACAGTTATGAGTTCGCAGAATAATTAAACTATATTCTGCGAACTCATGATGCGCGTGCATCTTGGAACATCTAATATAACAGGTTCTATGTTTCACTCTTAAGTGCCCTCAGTGACGCAGTGACCATACCTAGATACGCACAGTTGTCTATAGTGTATCTAAATCTAATATGGGGATATATAATTTTATATGTGGCCCGCGGAGTTATGATGCATTTCCAAAGTGGCCCGAAAGATCATTTGGGTTGGCCACCCCTGGATTAGACGCTCGGGGTTAGAATTATTTGCGTCGTATCATTTGTCGTAATTCAGATAGGGTTAGATTTTATTTTGGGTTAATTTAGGTTGTGTTGGTGTTTGGTTCGGTTAAGTTAGGTTAGGTTAGAGTGCAAGAAAGAATTGTTGCCAACTATTTCGCGACACTGCCTTAATGTCAAATGACGTCTCGAGGCTTCTCGTCGCTTGATTCGGAGCCTTGTATCGGCGTTCGGTTTCCAGCATCGTGCCACATGCTATAACGAAGCTTATGTTTTCCCTTTATTTGGAATCTTATGTCGGCGTCGGGACGATATGCATGCCGACAAGCGGAGTAGTGCCGCGTGACTTTCCGATGCTGTTTGTTCTGTTCGGAATATTTGTGTTGGCAGCTGGATGGCAAACGTCGCAACGTTAATTTTTGAGTCTGTTTATAAATTAATATGAAGCCAGTATTAAAAAACATTTTCCGAAAATAGGTTTATATTTCCACACTTGTTGAAATTATGACCAGAGGGTGAAGGTTTGAGGAACTTTGGTACTGACTGAGCTTTGTGTTCCTAGTAATGCCTTACAGTGTGCTCTTTGATCTCATTTTCTGCTGTGGATGTTTGCTACATGCGACCGAGCTCCTGGTGACGACATCGTACATACAACTGTAGCTACGTGTCTGTTATTTTATACTCCACTCATATTAATTACATAGAGCTTCCCAAAGGGCACAGCTCTCGTTTACAGAAGACCTGTTTGAAATATATAAAATGTCATCAGTCCTTCACACTGTTCGTACATGAAACCACATGTGTAACATTCACACATTTCACTCTTTGCTTTCCAGAAGTAATGACTATTTTGATACTGAATAAAAATTTTCTTGGATATTATCCATCGTCTAGTAAATATAAAACGTAAAACGACGTTCCGGAGATGGGACTTTCACTTTTTTACTTTGTCCGGAGATAGGGATTAGCTCTATCTAGTGGGCCCAACTGTGTAGGAAACTGAAGACGGAGATAGAGTCCCATCTCCGAAACGTCGTTTTACGTTTTATATTTACTAGACGATGGATAATATCAAAGAAAATTTTTATTCAATTGACTCTTCACCATCGTCAAGAAGTTATAGATTTGATTTTGATACTTGTTTTGTATGTTTATAGAATGCAAAGCTGCTGTAGCCTGTACGCAAAATATCTGCGATCCCGAGATACGCCAGAGTAAGAATATGGAAAGGGCAAGAGGCGAGCAATACGCCAAATGCGCTATCGTTTCCCTTTCATACCAGCAATTTGCGTTTTTAACGGTCAACGAAGCTCGAATATCCCTTGCGACAAGTATAAATAGGAACTGAAAAAATTAAGTTTCTGGAATTTCCTCTGTGACCTATTTCTTAGCATTGTATCACACACACGTGTTGGTTTGCCCTGATGTTTTTGTTCTTAGCTTATTTTCTATAACTGAAGTTTTAACTTGGATGGACTTTGAGCATAACAAGGATATATGATCCGTTTGGAATTGTGTTACTCCTTTACGCCCTACTGCGACTTAATCTTTAATAAATTTTGTTATTATACTAGGACTGTTATCCAGGAGAAATTCAGTAAATTTTGCTCTATAACCTTTCGGAATTTTGAAGGAAATATACTATGCAATTTTATTTTACACCTTGAAAGTAGCAAGGTGTTCTATATGGAGGTATTAAAGGTGTAACATTGTTTGCGTGTGGGGAAAGGAAAGGTTGCTGAAAAGAGGCATTTAAGTTGTATTATAAAGAGAATAAAAAAAACAATTTCACGGCTCCACGCTTTGCCTACATCGTTCTTCTGTTAGCATTACCAGCTTCCATGCAGTAGAGAGACGTTCAGTAATACCATCACAACAAACAACACTTTGAACGCAGGAGACAAATGTAAACTTTCAAGAATCAAAAAGAGTCTGCCCTTAAAGCCACCATGAAATTGAATTCAAGGAAAATTGCTGATTTATGGTGTTTGTTTACGTTTGGGTTTGTACTTACGTATGTTTATTGAAATCTGAACTGGTGTGTTGTGTAATGGAAGGATGGAACCGAATGAATGTTTAATAAGATACAGCGTGTTCTAAAGTAAATTTGTGTTTTGTTAATGTAAACTGGGTTTGGCGAACTTTTCTGTATAATTTAGCAACCATATCAGTGTATTCTTGAAAGTTGTGATTTCGACAGGCGGTAGACCATGGCGTTTTGATTTTAAAGGGTTCTGACGATAGTGTGTCAGTAACTGAGGACCCAACTGAGTAGGTGCCCGTTCTCCCTCTTCATTTGACCTGAAGACAGTTTAACAGCTGATTAATATATTTAATTATGTGTCCGTGTTTTGTTTTTGGATGATTGTTAGGAAAAAATAATTGCCTGTTTCTCCATGATACACCGACCGTTACGTTTGATTGATTATAGCTTAATCTTAATGAGTCCATATAATTTAGTATTTCGAATTGAAAGATCATTTACTCAATTCAGCCCCACGTGGATCTAACCGCTGCTAGCAACCCGCACGTCTGGTTCAGTCCTCTGTGTGTATGTGTGCGTGCGTGCGTGCGCGCGCGCGCGCGCCTGCTGTTGTACGAAATTGACTATAGCCTACTTTTTTTCTGTATTCCGTGACGCAGTAAATTATGATAACTTGGGTATATGTTTCAGGGAATAAACCTCACGGATTTCTCGTGAGGTTCGAAAGAGAGCTATATTAATGAAAATAAGCTGAGCTGTGGTTTCATACAGATTATTTTTTCTCCATATATGTACACATTTGATAGTAACGTTTTGTGTGTTATGTAACTTGGCAGGAGAATTTTTATTTATTTATTTTCTTTGAAGGCTAGATGTGTACAAACATTCAGTAAATGAAGCCATACACTGGAAAAACATAATGAAAAAAGAAAGGAAATGTAGTAAGAGGGAAAATAACTAAGCAAAGAGAGAGGAAGGAGGAATAAAATGGATGGAAAGTAAGGGCAAAGGAAAATTAATATTGGAAAAAAGGGGAAAGCGTAACAAGTGAAGGAAGAGACCAGAGAAGTGCTAGTTTTCCCGTGTTAATGCTTAAATAAAGTAGTTTTTAACGCTTTAAAGCCCAATAACAAGTATTTGTACCAGCTGCTGCAACGGTAAATAATTCTGCATTCTGTTCGGAATGTATTTACAGTCTTCGTACGATTATTTTATTAAACTGCATTAACCGATTGAGCTTTGTAGTGGAAATGTTGGGTTTGCTTTGAGGTACGGACTGGATATATAAATATTATTTAGATGAACTTCGATTTCAAACGGTCTAAAAGTTGACGGCAACGTTCTGGATTTGTCACGCTGAATAATGTTTTGGATAGATCTTGCGTAAGATGAAAACATCCCCTTTAGTTCCCTTGTTCACTGATTTCACTGTTATAATAATTTTGAACATTTCATCCATCAGGATTATGCTTCCAGGATTTTAGCAGCGGGACCTAAATATACCTATTTCACATTACCAAGGAGTAAAGGATATTAATGCCCATTGTAATCCACAGCAGGAGACATAAATTTTATGCTGGGAAAGTTAATCAACAAGTTTTTCGGTTTTTTCCGTGGCAATCATAATTTCACTGCTGTTCCGTACTCATCTGTCACCGCCGTATGAGGTGGGAGATAGCCATAATGAAGCAGTGCATTATTATAATGCCCACGGTGGTCTAGCGGTTAGAACGCTGGCCTTGTAATCCTGGGGTCTCGGGTTCGATTCCCGGCGGTGCCCGAATTTATAACTTGTGTTGCGCAAGGCCGTGGTTTAGGCAACACGGAGTTTTCCTCCGGGGGCTTCCAACAATTACTCCATTCACACACAAAAGAAGGCAATGGCAAACCAATTCTGGATCATCTGCCAAGAACGTATATGAACTGGTCCCAATCCGAGAAAAGGATGGAAGGATCCTGTTCATATGGACCTGTCGTCAGACAGAACACTAAATAAAATAAACATTATTATACCCTCGATCCTTTTATTTGCTGTTTTTATCTGTGACCAGTTAACTTGATAAAGGTCGCTAAGTTTTACATTTGTAGAGACGTGTTGCAATCATTAAACATAATCGAGGTTGGCGTTATGTAACGTGTTTAGTACTTCATGAAACTGAAAGCGATTTTCATCGGTCTGTGTAGTGATTTGCGAAATCAAGTTTTGTATTTCCTCAGGTGTCAATAAAAATTACAGCTCTTGTCCGCGTTTTCTCTCCCCAGTCGGACAAAAGTTCCTGCGACTCGCGACGACCGCTTTCCTTTTCAATCCGTTTTACGGAGAGAGAAACTAATTCCGCGATTGGATTGGAATCTCTGGACCTGTAACGTAATTAGTGTCTGTGTGAGAAGGCCATTCCAGCTCCGATTCGATTACGGTCATGTAGCGCGGAGTTTCGTAATTGGCGTGGCATGAAACTTGCTAGTTCGTACATTCATTATTCTCCACTTCAGAATTGTTTCGTTGACGCTGTTCGTACTTCCATACACCAACTTGACGAAATTAACTTATTTGTACACATAGCTTTCTCTGTTTATTTAACGACGCTTAACCCGCATGCTAATTACAGGACTACATGTAGATTTGCCTGACTGTGTGAAACTTTATCAGGCTAAGGATTAAATTAATAAGGATGAGACGGGCGGTATATGTAGCACGCGCGCGAGAACGACCAAGGCCCAGAGTTTTCAACTCGACTTTACTCACAGAACTTTCAAGCCCCGTGGATGTTGATGGGTAGCTGGGAATTTAAATTTGAATACGGTGAAATTTTCTCTTTCCTGATAAATAATATGAAATGAGTTTCAACTGCACGGCTTTAATCCACATTGAATTTCTTTCAGTTTGATATTTTTCTGTCAGGGCGTAGTTTGCCCGACCGTTCCATTTTCTTCTTTTAGCATCATTAAACTAGGGATTCCTATACAATATAAAGTTACAGAAAAGGTAATCTGAACTCACGGTATATGGTATCGGTAAACAAATTACAGTCGTTCTCAAAATAAGCTCAGCGCACTTTCGGGGTCATCTTTCTTTATTTGTTTTGAATGTTACGCATTCAATTTCGTGAGGGTATCTGAGAGCGTCTCGTAAGAATACAGTGATTTGTACTCGTACTTTTGTCATGTAGTCGTTGGATTGTGACACCATGTAGCCTTGCGGGTGGTTACTCCCGTTTTCAGGATTTAAGTCGTTTCTGTAACGTTGGAACCGAAGAGCACAAATTGAATTTGTTTTCATAATTCCTATTTTGTATTTCTTTCAACATTAAATTAACACTTCCTTTAGGTTATATGACATGAAAATAAAATTTTACTTTAATATTAGCTTATTTGTTATAGTCGTTTGTAACTTGTTGGTCCTTTCAAATTTATGAGAAAAAAACATAAAATATTGAGAAATGCAAACGAATATTTAAGGATTATTATATTAGAAATAATGCTGCTAGGAAAAGAATAATTGTTAATTAAAGTCCAACATTTTGCTAATTGCGAATGCAACAGCCGAGTCTTTGATTCGCCTCGGATTCATGATCGGGAGTTTTCTGGCTCTTATATCCATATTAACTATCCTAATAATTGTTTTCATTTATTCATTCCGTATAATGAAACTCTACAATGGTGCTTTGGAAAAGGTTACAGTTACTACATCTTCCTCCTTTCCTGAAGGCCGATTCCTGTTAATTATTGAATACCTGGCAAACGTCACAGCTGAACTTTGGTTCTGTACTGAGTAGCTGAAGGACGGAGCTGTCACAGTGTTGACTCGTTTTAGCTATGTTATTTACTGTGGCATCTGTACAGGGCAAAGCCGCTCCTAACAGGTTTTTTCTTTGTATTCGTTCAGTTGCTTCCCAACCTGAATTTCTGCCATATTGTCGGCAGCCAGTCATAAACGTCGTTTGAAAATTATATTCTAAAATCGTGTTAAGTGAACAGATATGGATCTCATGAAATGTATACAGCATGGAAGTATATAAGGAGAAAACTAATGTCAGACCTGAATTTGTTTGAAGCTTTTGCATGTGCGAACTGTACATTTTCTGTCGTCTGTCAAGTAGGCGATAGTTTATTGTCATAAGCATATCTGACACAGTATGAAATATTTTTCACTCTGCCGACTTTATTATTAAAGGAAAGTAATGCAATGAACTCTACAGATGATCAAGAAAGCGGTTTTCTCTTTTTATAGTAATGTAGTTCAGTAGTTCCTAAACTCTTTTAGTTCAAGGTTCCCTTGAGATATGAATAAACAGTTCCCCCACCTATAAAATGGCTTCATATGTGATTTAGCAAATTAAATACAGTAAATTTATTAACGAGCCTTAATTAAATATGTTTTGTATTGAATTGCACCAGCATTGCGCGTTAAAATTAAACTGGGGAGAAGATATGTTTTAACGACGCGTGGTTAAGTAAGCGTTATTTGTTTTAAATGAAGATCTAAAAACGCGATAAATTGTATGTAACATGTTTTCTATTACTAGCTACTTTCTTTTTAAAATGCCCATACATAATTTTTTAAACAAATAATTTTCCCGGGTATGGCTTTTAAGAGGAACGTTTTTCTATTTACCGCTGCTTTCCGTGACTCATAGGTCAAAAGTATATCTGACATCTCTTTGTAATAGCAGGTGTACATGAATGTCAACGAGGAATGCAAAGTTGCAAAAAGCACATTGGAAAACAAATATTCTGAATCTAAGTAAATGTTCGTTCTTCATTTACATCAGTTGCTGTATACCACAATGTTTTCATTTTAATGTCCGGTGTTCCAGGGATTTGGCAAGGCTGACCATGAAGTGACGGTGAGTCTGCTGAAGAAGAAGTACACTGACTATAACATCTCCTGGAGCGATGCAGGCTACTGAAGTGGACTCGTTATCCTGGTTCTGCCCCCAGCATTTCAATTTACCCGTCTCTTTATCAGTTTGAAAATTGCTACTTTTGGTCTTCATGTTGTATTCAGTTATTTTAATTTGATTTACAGCTTGTCACAAAACTTGTCAAATCACCAAACGTTCAACTATTCTAATTTGTTCTCAGCATCAAATTAACAACATAATTTAATTCTCTGGACTGTTATGTTTGTGTTTGTGTTTTCATTACTGTCAATGTACATGTGGGCGAGACATCACTATAAATAAATTATTCTTCGAATTATATAGTTTGAATTAAAATTCAGTTTAAATTCAATTTCTGGTTGTATCCCAGGTATTTGTGATTTTAAGTAACAGGACGCAAAGTAATATTTGAAGAGAGAAGCAGTAATAATTTTTAAGACATTCGCACTATTTATATATGTATTCGTCTCTTTATCAGTTTGAAAATTGCTACTTTTGGTCTTCATGTTGTATTCAGTTATTTTAATTTGATTTACAGCTTGTCACAAAACTTGTCAAATCACCAAACGTTCAACTATTCTAATTTGTTCTCAGCATCAAATTAACAACATAATTTAATTCTCTGGACTGTTATGTTTGTGTTTGTGTTTTCATTACTGTCAATGTACATGTGGGCGAGACATCACTATAAATAAATTATTCTTCGAATTATATAGTTTGAATTAAAATTCAGTTTAAATTCAATTTCTGGTTGTATCCCAGGTATTTGTGATTTTAAGTAACAGGACGCAAAGTAATATTTGAAGAGAGAAGCAGTAATAATTTTTAAGACATTCGCACTATTTATATATGTATTTGTGCGTGAGTGGGTGTGTGTGTGTGTGTGTGTTTGTTCGCCTAAAAATCGAAAAAACAAGTAAATCCGATTTCCACCAAATTTGGTATGCACATTCCTTGAAATCGGGAAGAGAGCATAGGATGGTCAAAACTCCATAAACATATTCTGAGTTTGATTCTCGGTGAGGTCGCTTTCTGTAGCTCGGAAACTCAGTTTGAGAGAAGAACGGCACCAAGCCCAGAGTTTTTCTTTTCTTTTCTTTTGAAGAAGGGGTTGCAGGAACAAGGGCCACAACCCCGTGAAATGAAACTGCCTTGGGTTCGATTCGCAATGAAAATTGCTTTTGTGGCTCGGAAGCTAAGTATCATAGAAGAAGGGATTGAGTCATGACGATGGTGTTAGTAACTCGGAAACCGAGCACCACAGAATGACGTAAAGATCGAAATTTTATTTTAGTGGAGATATTACAATAACTGGGTCACACACCCCCAAAACTGCTCTGGGTTCGAGTCTCGGTAAAGATATTTGGGTTTAGGAATGATGATAATTTTTTCTGTGATATTCAGCGATACATATCGAATGATAAGGCCTATGGTAAGCTTTCGGGCAATAAATATCGATAAGAAATTTAAGCATTCGTCGAATATCCCCACAGCAACACTGTGGGAGCTCTGCTACTAAGAAATGTAACTGATGTAGCATAAAAATCTCCTGATTGGATGTAACGGACTTGCTCCAGACATTTATCTTTCTGTTACCTAGTGACAGATCCAGGTATATCTCGTATTATTACAACCTATCCATAACCCATCAGTTGCACGCTCAACTCTTACGGCTTCTAGCTAGTTTTCCATAAACCGCGAACTTTTACTGCGCCAGTGGATTACTTAACAACGCTTTTACAATTGCAGAGTTTCATATAGCACGGACTGTGATCGTGGATAGTGAATAATTAAGAATATTTTAATACTTACTCTTGGTCAGTTTTAAGATACAATTTCAGTGGTTTATTTGATCGTAAGTTATATTATGTTGAGCGTGTAAGGCATTATATAACAGGGTACTTTGCAGTTTATAGTCTTGCTAGCATGAAACTTGTCAGGCTAAGGGAAAAACAGAGATTCAGGATGTTTGAGAGCAGGGCTCTGAGTAAAATATTTGGGCCTAAGAGGAGTGAAGTAGCAGGAGGGTGGAGAATTTATAATAAGCACCATAAATTATACCAAACATTGTTGGGGGTATGAAATTAAGGAGGATGGGATTGACGGAGCATGGTTGGAAAGTCCGAAGGAAAAAGGCCACTTAGAAGACGCATGTGTAGATGGGAGGATATAAAAATTATTATTAGTGGAATAGGGTGAGAGAACGTGGGCTGTGTTAATCTGGTTCAGGATTGGGACCGGTAGTGAGCGTGGTAATGAACCTTCTGATGTCATAAAAGACGGGGAATTTGTTGACTAGCCCAGCGTACTGCCAGCTTGACATGAAGGACTTTTCTCCATGGAGACACCACACGTTACCTAACAAATATTTGATACTCGGTAGAAGTGAAGTAACTACCAGTGACATGAAGAGTGCCATGCGACAGGCTGCGTACTGATGCATGTGACGTTTGACGCGTCAGATGGTGGCAGCTGATGGCGAACTGTGTGTGGGCTATGGAGCTAAAACGATCATCAGTCACGCTTCCAGAATTGCTTTACAGCTGTCAAATACATCGAAGAAAAAACTAATGCATACCGTAATGGGGATTCCGTGTCTATCCATTCGTCCTCCCGCATGTTTTATCTTTGAAACTAGTGAATGATTTTCTATCATATTTGTTATTAGCTTACTGTTATACACTAAATTATGTCGAGCGATTTTAATTTTGCTTCATATCGATTAAATTGTGCGTGAAGGTCGAGGCGAAGCCGTAATGTCTCTCTCTAGAAAATGTACGCATCTAGTCAAAGCTTCGTAGCATTGGAAGGTTGAAACATTGTCCCTGCTCTGATATGTTCAAACACAGATGAACTAATAAGGCTGTAACTGCGAGTCAGCTGTTACATAGCCTTGGGCGGGAGATGCCACAAGATTTCTTTCTCTCAATGCTGTCAGTGTTGCAGGGATACGGAGCGAGATGACTACGCTGTTCGTGTTCTTGGCGTTGCTCTGCACTTCACAGTGTCTCCTACAGTGCAGGGATGAACGTAATAAACCTGTAGACTGGTAAGTATACACAGTGGATGCAAATTATCTCCGAGCTTGATCTACTATAGTCGGGACGAGTCTGTGCGCTCAATATCTGTTAGAAGGAACGTGGAACCGGAATAGGGGGCTGGGAGGAGCTGCAGATAAGGGAGCATACTGCCCATACTAAAAACGTTGTTTCCCAGGGACATTACTCTTCGTTCGCTGTCTCATTTCCTGTGTGTTTGGTTTATGAGTTTGGTTTCCTTACACCCGTGGGCAAAACGCAAAAATTTGCCCCGACTTCAGTTCGTCGCAGTAAAAGGTGGGAGGAGATGAAAAGGGGCTGTCTGAGCACTTACAGTATAACTTAAAATATGAAAATTTCCGTCTTCTGGGTTGTTGCGCCGTGTAGTCTGGTAGATGTTTGCCGACGTTTCAAAGGTCATTTCCAACCAAGGGCACTCAGTGTATTTATTGCTTGTAATAATATTGTATTTCTGTATGATCTGATTTGTAGACCAGGATACACTACTGGTTCTTTCATTGTACTTTCAGGTGTGTGATCTATAAACTGCCTCGCATTAAGACCAGCAGTAACAGCTTGATCCGAAAAGGTGTAGCCTACGCATATATCACATCCAGCAATATATCCAGAGGATGGGCAATATCTGATTTATCCATTAACGATACCAAGTCAGTACCTGGCCGCATTCTTCAACCCCTGTACAACTCTTCACATATGTTTAGGGTAACTATCATTAAAATTAAAAAAATTAAATCCGTGGCGTAACAGCTCCAGAGAGCCAAAGCCGACTAGCTTGACTGCTGGCCTCACGTTCACATGCCTAAGTAGAGGTGAATGATCATCCAACCAGATATACGAGTGACGTGTGGTCAGCACGATGAACCCCCAGCCATTGCTAGTATTCATGACCGGATTACACTACCCTTTGTAGCTCCCCAATTTCCTCACGATGCTGGGTTGGCACCGGTCGAAAATCTCATGAGAAATTTCTTTCCCCGAGACTCGAACCAGCGCGCATCCTGTATCGCCGGTACGAAGCATGATGCCTCAGACCGCGCCGCAGTGGCACGGGACAGGGTAACTATCATATCATACCTTATAAATTCTCCCTTGTAGGCACATCAGAACAGTGCATGAGTGCTGATAACTTTATTCATGTCTGCCTCAGGATGTAAGGGATAGGATGTGCAATAAATAATTTACATTTCATACACCAACAGGGTTGAGGTGGAATATATGCATCCTATGAAGTATAGGAAAGTTGAATTTGGAGATGTTTCCCACTCAATATTTGATGCAGTACCATTAAATTACCCATGCACCATCCTACCTTGTCTTATCATTGCAGGTAAATTCCTTGTTGTGGGTGCTGTATAATGACCAAGCACCAGATAAGACTTACAGGTCCGAACTAGGCCACACTAAAGGTGTTGTCATGGCTGAGGCTGATAAAGGCTTCTGGTTGGTGCACAGTGTTCCACACTTCCCCCCTCTACCTGACAATGTGACAAATTCAACGACTAAATTCCACAGTAATGGTTACAGCTATCCTCTCACAGGGCGTCATTACGGACAGAGTTTCCTTTGCGTCAGCCTGAATACCAGTCAGTTGGACCTTGTAGGTTTGTAATTTTTTTATTTTATTGTAGCAATTTTGTGTGATGTTAAATGTGATCTTTTACTTTGAAGGAAAAACATAAATTACAAGTTTTTGAAAAATCACAGGAAAATAATTCAATGTAAGAGAATGAAGTAAGAGGACAATTTAAGTTATTACATACCGAGAACCTTTGTGATTTGTATGGGTCATCTAGTATTGTTAGGGTAGTGAAATCTAGATGCTTACATTGCTGTGGGCTGTAACTCAGATGAGCCTAAGGAGGAATTCACACAGAATTTTGATGGGACAAACTGCTTGGAAGGTATTCATCTTGAAGATCCAAAATATATATGTTAGGATAATATTAAGACAGATCTTGGAGGAATAAACTGAGAAGGTGGATGAAACTGTCTCCCAACATGTCAGGCTTTGGTATTAATGAATAATTATTGTTTGCTTTTTATTTGTTCGCAGCCTATTGTAACTGATGTTCTTGCATGTTTTAGGTATTCAGCTAACATACAATGAACCATTTATCTATGGCTCAAATATACCTGTGAGCCTGGAAAGCAATTTTCCTCACCTCATAGCAGCTACAAGAAATGAACGAGTTAAGGTTGCCCCTTGGTTCCATCAACAGGAGATAATTTCACTTGCAGGACAGACATTTTACTCTTTTGCAAAAGCAGGAAAATTTGACAAAGGTGGGGCAAATAAACAGACATTCTTTCAAGTGCTAGGTGTTCTCATCCCTCAATGCCTTAATAAGAAATCATTGTACTCAGATTACGGTTTTGGATGAGCAGATATAAATATAGATGGAATCAGTGGATGAGATGATAAAAGTGAGTGAGAGTAAGTACTGTTGCAGGCATTTAGGAGATACCTGGTTTGATTCTTGGATGGGACCAGCTATCCTGAATTAATGTTTTTCATGGTTTCTTTCACTCCCATGAGATATATTACCTTAAAATAGGTCATGACCATCTCCATCCATATTCTGACATAACAAGTTCAATGACAAATAACTGTGGCAGATGGCACAGTGTTTTGGAATAGCAGAGTAATTAAAAACGTGATTTTTCTTCACCTTCCATACAAAATAATCTCATTGCTTTCAAGCTGACAATAGTGTTGAGAGAGATGAAAGTTTTCAAATTACCTGAAAATATTAAAATTTGAATTTTATAGAGTCTTAGACTATGGATGCCTACTTTTGTCACAGTACTTGTCAATTTTCATCAGAATATCTCAACTCTTCCTCTATTATGTGTTCTTACTTTTCTTCAAGAGGCATTTTTATAACTTTGTTCTACATTCATAAAACCCTATCTTTCGCAGAACTTTACTTTGACTGGGTAGCACCAGCATTGCAGACTAGTCTTCTAGTTGAGACGTGGCGTAATGGTAGGGGCAAATTGCCATCCAGCTGCAATAGTACTTTTATGTGAGTCCAAATATATATTATATAATAGTTGCATGTTCTGATTTGTCATAAAACTAAAATCAGGTATCAGACATGGAGTTGGGGTGAAGCAGAATGGGGCAACTGCCACTAGAACAATGTAATATATTATATCATACATAAACTGCTGCTATAAATGTATCCTGATAATATAAAGTATAACATGTGACAAAAAGTTAAGTTGAGTGGCATTACTAGGATTAAAATACTTTCCATAGGAGAATTTAGGCTTTGAGGGTGTTAAAATAAGTGTCTTTTTTAATTGGATGTAATATATTGCTACAGGGTTGAAAATATTTCATCAGTGAGTCTGAATGCTGGAAATATTAATTTTAAGTCAACTGAAGACCACTCTAAGTGGGTGACAGCGTATGGAGATGATAACACAACAAAATACTGGGTTTGTATAGGAGACATCAACCGAATGGTAAGTATTTATCTATAGTTTGTTCATTATTACTTCATTCTTAATGTAAACAAACCAATTCATGTCCTTCAGCATTACATTATGATGATTGGTGCTCCAGCTCGCAGTTTGACTCAGTGTGACCAGGGCTCAGTTCAAGAAAGACTGAAGCTGATTGTGTTTTTGGTATTATAATTGTGTAATTGAGACTCAAGAGACCAGTTCCATAATTCTCATTTAAATACCACTGAATTTCAAATTCAATGTAAAATATAGAAATCAGATTCCAAATTAAGAAACCAGTTACTATTATTCAGTCAGTCTTGTACTCTGCCTTAAGTTAGCCTTTCTTACCACAAAATTAGCAACAGCCCTTGTACCTTCATACAGTATGCCTCATTGATTCAAAAAATAAGGTAGCTTATTAGGGAAATATTATCTCCATTTTTAACCGTATTCAGAACGGACTTCAGCTGTTGCCATCCTAATTTAAGTTGGGTTTAAAATTTCCTCAATTTTAAAAACTCATTTTCATAATGTTATTATACTTGTGTCTGATGTCTAGTAAGTAAGAACTGTAGCTAAATAAATATATTAGTCTTTCCTTCTTTCAGAAAAGTCAAGAGAAAAGGGGTGGTGGTACTGTCTGCGTAAATCATCCCAAACTGTGGCCAGAATACATTCAAATTGTCAGCGGTACTGATCCTTGTCCAGCTGATGTATAATTCTATTTTTTATCTTTTATGTAGCTTGTGAATTCTTTGAATTACAACAACATAAATGTTCAATGGTTACTGTTTATTTGTTTCAAAATGTAGTGATACTTTGCCTTCAGTAAGTTGAGAACATGCTCCTATGTACATAGATAAATTCTTATAGTTCAATATACACTACACTCATTTGGTAGAACAGATTGGACAAGTGTAAAGATGGCTGTCTTCTGGGTTGTAGCACCATGTAGTCTGGTAGAAGTCTACCACTTTTCAGATATTCTTGCTGCCTCCTTCATCAGGGTGATGAGTCACCCTTCTACCATTCTACACTGTGCTACAACCCAGAAGGCAGCCATCTTCAGACTCACCATCATGAAAAACTCAAATCCTGCTTGGAAAAGTGTACACTGCAGAGTACTCGAAAATTCCAAAGGTGTCCTTTTAGTTGTGTGCTATGGGTATGACATCACATTGTTGATATTACCCCTTCTGATAGGTGGCAGCATGAATAGTCCATATAGCCAGACAAATGGGAGCATGAGGGGTAATGACATCATCACAGAGGATCATGACCCACCTACAATTTTCAGCATTCATTATTTTTGTGTTACTGTTTGTAGGAAATAAAATATAAGGAGCTTGAAGTAGCCTCTAATAGAAAAATGTCCATACCATATTCCATAAAAGCCCATTCAGCTGTTCTAAAAGTTACATGTATACAGAATGATATAATGTATAATGTCAAAGTGGAGAATCATTGTCCCACCAAAACGTTTGTGCATCATCATCCATCATGTTTGTATAATTGATTTCAGTAAATTAAAAGTACCAATTTGGAGTAGCCTCTAATGCCATAATGTTCATATTAAATTTCATGCAAGTCTGTTCAGTTGTTCTAAAATTACTGTATAAGGTAGAAAAAATTATTTACGTGACCACTCAAAGGTTGCAGGATGATCCCTTCTGATCGAAGACTTAACAAGCTGACAGGCATGTTATTTGTTTATGCTGAAGCATAAAGAACACCCAAAGAAGGTAAAATAATGTTAAAGTACTAACGAAAGGTGAGTATTGATATCAGGTACCAATGTTAGAGTTCTCAAAAAGAGAACCCCTGACATGTATGAATACAAATATAAGTGGCCATGATAAACTATGTTCTTTGCCTCAGTTAATGTACCACAGTTATATTCTGGTGCCTTAATACTCACAATTAATATAGGTAACTGTGTCCTCAGATTAAAACTGATGACCTCCAAATGAATGCAGAATAATAATAATAATAATAATCCGTGGTGTAAGAGCCCTCTGAGAGCCAAAGCCGACTAGCTGGCTGCTGGCCTCACATTCACATGCCCAAGCATAGGTGAACGATCATCCAACCAGATAGGGTGATGTGCGGTCAGCACGACGAACCCCCAGCCATTGCTAGTTTTCATGAACGGATTACGCTACCCATTGTAGCTCCCCAATTTCCTCATGATGCTGGGTTGGCACCGGTCAAAAATCTCATGAGAAATTTCTTTCCCTGAGACTTGAACCAGCGCGCATTCCGTATTATCGGTCTGAAGCAAGATGCCTCAGGCCGCGTCGATACGGCGCGGGACTAAATGAATGCAGAAAGGAAGGAAAAATGACAAACAAAGATTGCTTTCAAATTGAGGAAGAATTAAAACTGCATTGTCTTCCAGCCATGTGGGGATCATTGTTCACTCTTCTGACACACCTTTCTTAATACACATCAAAGAAATTACTATAAGAAGCATGTATGAAGCGAGACACATAGGATTCATCTCTGAGCATGGCAGTGAAACGTTTTGCACTAGAATAGTCCTAGTATTGACCTTTTGTTTAGAGTTTCTATGGACCACAGAGAGGAAATTTGTTAAGTTAGAAAGTATTAAGACAGTATACCTAAAACAAGTTCTGCAAATCTTGAGATACACCCTTTTGCATGTAGCTTACACCATGTCAAAAGAGTTCACTGTTTGGGTACCTGTGGATCAACCTACTGCTTCCATGTACTGAGCCATATAACAGAATACAGGACTAAAGATGATAAAAGCAGGAGGTATGGGCATAATTCTTCGCTGCAAAAGCAGTAGCAAGTATGAACTGGATGTAGGAAAACTATAAATGATATACGGCCTCAAGATTCACAGTGCATGGCTGACATCACAAGATAGGAAAAGCAGAGTATTTAAATATCCCAGAAGAGAAGTCAGGGTATAGACTAGAATAATATAGAATTTATTTACATTCCACAGATTGTTCATAAGCCCAAGTCATGGATGTAGAGCATGTCAGCATAAATACTATTCTTGTTTCAAACACAAATATAAATTGCATGGATGACAGCAATTTACATTCACCTACAGTGTTATAGAATATGTAAATATTTTTACTCATTGATTTACTTTCAGTGAAGACGACTATGAATATAAGTTTATGTACATTTCACAATATCTTGTAGAATTTTTTGTTTTAGTTATGAATAGTAAGTGGGAATTGTATCAATTGTCAGTAGTTTGCCAACGTTATTTCATAAATCTGTTTTACTGAAATCTGGGAAGTCTTACTTTTACGTGTGTAGACGTACGAAAAACTTGAATTTATTTTCTAAGCTTATTCTTCAAATACTTTGGTATTATGTTCTCAGAGTTTGTGATCATATCATGTGTTGCTATTCAGAATTAAGTATTTAGTTACGGAGAACAAATTAAATTTGCATATATAATGAGCAGGTTCGTATTTAATTCCGAAGGCTGTTGTGATCAGTCGGTAAACGTTCAGTTGTATATCTTTCCACTTCCTGTCCTTGGCTCTGCTTGCATTATATCAGGAGATAACATCGGGCGTCTTCAACGGTAATTTCATTTTATAACTTGATTTATTGAGAAGGAGGTTTAAAAGTGGGTACAATCATGGTTAGTTTTGTTTAACAGTACTTAAGACATGTTAAATTACCTCTGCTGAGATTAGTTGCAATTTATGAACTATTATCGTGCGCAATCAATAGTACGGAAGGTTATTCGGAACTGTAGACGAAATATTTGTAAGGAAAATGTATATTCGTGTTTTAGAAAGGCATGTATAATTTTTAATAACTGCCATAATTTGTGATTTCTATTTTCCAATTTTGTAATCAAGTAGTGTAATTTCTTTATCGTGCACAGTTTTGTGTCTATCAAAGGATGTTGCGTGTGTTCGTATACTTGCTGGATTATTACATATTGAACCAGAATTGTCTTCGTTATTGCTGTATATCACAGTTTTTGAGGTTAGTCTGACTCTCATATAATGTGAAGCCCAGAAGTCGATGCTGAGTACTTAATAGATATTTGAAACGTAGTGAGCGTTCGTTAATTCTATTCAATTTTTTGTGTAGGGAGTATTGAAGAGGAAACAGTTATAATAATTATGGGGATAGAAGTCTGTGGCATATTTACAATGTGATGCCCATGAGTTCATCTCTCTTAAGTTCGAGGTTTATTTAGTTACTAGGTAATTGTTGCAACCTGACTGGTGCTCATATAATATGCTACTGAATTAGGGTTTTATCCAGGATTGCTAGCCCCTTTTTTAAACTGTCAATGTAAATAAATACATCAGTAGTTATGTTGAGAGTGGGCATAATATTGTGAAATTCCAAATTTTAATTTAGTGGTTTATTTCAGATAATGGCAGGAGATGCACATGTAGATGAATCTCAATTGAAGGGTCTTTCTAAGTATTTTAATTCAGTTACGGCGACTGGACGAGCCAATGTGAGTATAATACACTTTTAAGATGTATGAGGTTATCACAGTTATTCTTTCCAAACATTTTGTGCAGATACAATTTGACTTCATATTTTGGTGACCAGAAGTATGCTTAAAAGAAGTCTTCTCAGTGAAGTAGCTTTCTTGCTGTAGGAAATCTTTTATGTAACATGGATTGGGGGGGAAACTGGTCATGATTGTATAAAGTGTTTTTGATGTGAAGAAGTAGACTGACTTTCTGGTGGAGGAAGACTTGTTTAGTGAGGTGGTATCCTATAAGAGAATTAAAACAGAAATGAAGTCTGGGTAGCAAGAGACTAGTACTAAAGGCTGTGGTCCATAAATTACAGTGTTGGATGGACACAGACTTCTGTATAAAGGACACAAATAAATTATTGGTTGACATAATCTTGCATGGTGAGAGATATTATTTAAAATTTTCCAGCAAATCTACACAAAACCATCCTAACATTGCAGATGTTCTGCAGAATATATGTATGATTTCTGCATTCTTTCCTGTTTTTCTTGTGTAAGATATATATTTCTTTTTACATGTCTAGGTGGCAAAAGCAACATATGCTTCAGTGGGATTGCTTATCTTATACTTCACTTTGAAGCCCAAGAAGAAGCCTGCTACAAAGTAGAAACTGGAAAACAAATTTCTGCATATTGTAGGTCCCATTAGTTATGTTCATTGTAAAAATTAGAACATTATATCTTAAGTAAAATCATGATTTCTTGTAATGCCTTTGCAAAGATTTGTTCAATATTTTGGAGAAAATTCAAAGTTGATATTGCATGGGAATTTGTATTATTTCTTTCTGTAGAATTTATGCCTTTCAATATTTTGTTGAATTATGTACATTTAATGTGTATAGATTATTGAAGTTGGAAAGCAAAAGAATTGAGAAAATAAATTTGAATGTAAATGCTTTATGTTACAATCTGGATGGAAGTAGATTATTAAAGCCAGAAATAAAAATAGATAAGATTTTCCAGGTCCTTAATGATCATCTGTAATCAGTAATACATAGCAGAAATACAGGTGTTTGGATTTGTAATGTGATCAACTGTCAATAATGTATTTTAGGTCTGCAGTAAGAAAACAGAGTATAGTTTATGGTGGTAACATTTTTGAAGGAACATACATGCTGTACAAATATAGTCAGTATTTATTTAGTACTTTATAAAGTGCTTCCCAAAAGATGCAAATATCATAAAGTATAGTGTTAAGGAAAGGCAATTTTACCATAAATTTAATATAAATTAAAATGGCATTATTATGACAATGCTTTACTATCATATGATTTCTTGTTTTTGGAAGTCTGAAACATTAGTAAAATCTCACTGGTCCAGAATGTATGAGACAGTTGATAGAATTGTGCTGCACCTATTGAAAGGTTCAGATACCTGGTTATTATGATGCAGCATCTACCTATTATTGTGAATGCTATTAACATCTTCTATGTGTACTATATTATGATCTTCTACAGTGAATATGTGCATTTTACTGACTGGATCATAATCTTTAGACAAGCGAACATGTCATAGTTTTGTCCTTGCATTCTCACTATTATTTTGCAGAGTGAGTATGTAGATTAAGAATTTCTTACTGCATTTTCAGGCCTGGCCACCAAGAAAGCAAATGGTGGGTGGAGATTGGAGTAATTAAAAAGTAAGCAGATTTATGAACAAAAATGCACAAATTGCCTTGTTCAAAATCAGAGGTGTCATTTGAAATATGTTGAAAGACAAACAGCACCAGATATGTACAGGATGTGTTAATCTTACATTGATATATAATTACAAAAAACTTGGATTGGGGATTTCAATGAAAATGGGGTCACTGCACAGTAAAGGGACACCTGTCTTGACCTTTTGTCCAGATTGACCTGCAATGAGCATAGTATTTGACAGTAAACAGCACTCGGAAATAGTCAGTGGTGTAACTGCATGATTGGAGTTAACTTTGTCCATTGTTTTTATTAATGAATTAATGGAAAATATATAAAGAGTATATTTTGTTTATTTATAAAACAAGGGTTACTTCAAGTTTAAATTCACACTCAAAGATGATAATACCTAACTGAAAATTTTACAAGCCACAAGAATAGGCATACAGTTAAATCTTAAAACAAAAACATGTAGTTGCTATCAGACATATCTAAAAATATAAATCTGAACAGGACATGGCAAGCTTTATCAAGACCATAGTACTTCATTGTAAGTGTTTAAGTCAGAGTGGTCATAGAAAAGGAGGTAACTCTGAAGTTTGTAAAGCACTTTAAGCTGATGACATCAATTAATGTAGCACGAAACAATCATATTAGTGATTTTAGTGAGCCGCTGTTAGAAAGGAACTGGGAGTGCCCTGAACGTATCACCGAAGTTCAGAGGGGAAATTAGCAACCTGTAATGCATTACTTTGAAATTAAAGTACAATGATGGGGAAGTCTGGCATTCCTTGGAATTAGTTACATTTTTCAGTGTGTATTGGTGTTAGGTGCATTTGACAATAATGAATATTCAGAGTCAATAATTTGGTACTTTGAGGTGAAAATATGTTAAATATAATATTTCTTTACACCCACATTTTTCTGAACTGAAATTACACAAAGAAACAAGATCCATTTGTATTGCAAAGAATTAATTTTTGGTTTTGGCGTAAGATATGTATAGATAATACATTGTTCAGCACAAAAATTTAAATCGCCGAACATCAAATGGGACACGAAATATTAACCTTGATAAACAGCGTTGCTTCAGACTTGTGTTCAGCATGGATAATAAACGGTTTCCTAAAATTGAACTTGAAATAACACACAAAGACTACTGCAGAAACGGAAATAAGAAAGAATAAGTACTTGCACAGAGAGGTTTCGAGGTTACATTTGGTATTTAGTTTTCAGTCATAGATAACTTACCACATCCACAGAATTTTGTATGTAATCTTTGCATTGTACGCTATGATTATTTGAGCGTGCGTTGTGGCGGTTGGAGTATGTAATAAGATTAAATATAATGAATAAAATAACGATTTCAGCGGTGATAAGAGGTTTGCGGAAAGATGTAACTATTAAGCGACAGTCCTCATTTAGGTAAGTATCATTGGTTATACTTACAGGAACTACTGAAAATTGTAATATACAAACATAACCTTCGAATTCTGCGTAACCGCCTGTGAAAATAACTTCCATGCCGATGCTGGTCATTTGGGTTATAACACCGCGGGGATGTGCAAGTAGATATAATTGGTTCGAAGTAACGTACTGTCTCTGTTATCAGGGTGTAGTCATACAAATCCCCACTGCATTATAACCCAGAATATTAAAATCTACATTTTATTTCGTGAGAGCCGTAAATCTCGTACAGTTTCGAGGTTCACAGAATGTCGAGGTCTCGCTGTTACCCATTCGTTTATCACGATTTTAAAACATTTACGAGAAGCAGTTTTGTTAATATCAATTGCTTCAGAATTTTTGGCTTGATTTTCAAGGCATATGCTACGAGAACAATTTGAAAGGTTTTGCTTATTTTTTGCTAATTCTTGGTTATATTACACCGGTTTTGATACGCAGTTAGAGCAAGTATTCATTTAAATATATTCATATTACTATACTGTAGTTAACTATAAATTACTGTCATAAGTATGTAATTTATATTTGTATTAGAAACAAGTGTTGTATTTGTGCTATGTCATGTGCCTGTGAAGTGTCAGTGGAATGTAAATAAATTCTATTAAATATATAGAGTACCAAGATAGGTTAACAAAATTTTGATGCACAGTCCTGGTCTTGTAATAAGATTTTTTCTTTTATTATTTACTGATTTTGATTGTTTAAGCAGGAGGATTGAAGCAATTATAACAAGTTGTAAGAGACTGTCATGCTTTTGTTTGGAGCCACTGTAGGAAATGAAATTTGAATTTAGAATGACCAAGTCTTATCAGGTTTAGAACTGTATGTGTCTCAATTATGAAGTAGGTGACAAACACATGTAGTAGAAGTTTTGCAAATAATGCCCATTATTGGTTTTGTGATATATCTGTTTCATTAATTAGACATAATAAAATAGAAAATAAATGTAAAACATTGAAATTAATTCATGTGTTTATTGATTTTTCTGTAATATACAATATTGGCATACCATTTCCTGTTACTTTGTTTGCATGCCTATTATTTGTAATGTAATAGCAATTGACATTTAGAACATGTAAGAATATGAAGAAGAAGACAGTCTTTTGGCATATTTTACTATGTGACTTAATGAATAAAATAACGATTTCAGCGGTGATAAGAGGTTTGCGGAAAGATGTAACTATTAAGCGACAGTCCTCATTTAGGTAAGTATCATTGGTTATACTTACAGGAACTACTGAAAATTGTAATATACAAACATAACCTTCGAATTCTGCGTAACCGCCTGTGAAAATAACTTCCATGCCGATGCTGGTCATTTGGGTTATAACACCGCGGGGATGTGCAAGTAGATATAATTGGTTCGAAGTAACGTACTGTCTCTGTTATCAGGGTGTAGTCATACAAATCCCCACTGCATTATAACCCAGAATATTAAAATCTACATTTTATTTCGTGAGAGCCGTAAATCTCGTACAGTTTCGAGGTTCACAGAATGTCGAGGTCTCGCTGTTACCCATTCGTTTATCACGATTTTAAAACATTTACGAGAAGCAGTTTTGTTAATATCAATTGCTTCAGAATTTTTGGCTTGATTTTCAAGGCATATGCTACGAGAACAATTTGAAAGGTTTTGCTTATTTTTTGCTAATTCTTGGTTATATTACACCGGTTTTGATACGCAGTTAGAGCAAGTATTCATTTAAATATATTCATATTACTATACTGTAGTTAACTATAAATTACTGTCATAAGTATGTAATTTATATTTGTATTAGAAACAAGTGTTGTATTTGTGCTATGTCATGTGCCTGTGAAGTGTCAGTGGAATGTAAATAAATTCTATTAAATATATAGAGTACCAAGATAGGTTAACAAAATTTTGATGCACAGTCCTGGTCTTGTAATAAGATTTTTTCTTTTATTATTTACTGATTTTGATTGTTTAAGCAGGAGGATTGAAGCAATTATAACAAGTTGTAAGAGACTGTCATGCTTTTGTTTGGAGCCACTGTAGGAAATGAAATTTGAATTTAGAATGACCAAGTCTTATCAGGTTTAGAACTGTATGTGTCTCAATTATGAAGTAGGTGACAAACACATGTAGTAGAAGTTTTGCAAATAATGCCCATTATTGGTTTTGTGATATATCTGTTTCATTAATTAGACATAATAAAATAGAAAATAAATGTAAAACATTGAAATTAATTCATGTGTTTATTGATTTTTCTGTAATATACAATATTGGCATACCATTTCCTGTTACTTTGTTTGCATGCCTATTATTTGTAATGTAATAGCAATTGACATTTAGAACATGTAAGAATATGAAGAAGAAGACAGTCTTTTGGCATATTTTACTATGTGACTTGTAGAAATTGACCAACATTTTAGAGGTACACAGCTAACTTCTACAAGACTATATGGCGCAATTTTCCAGAATAACCATAAAACCTTACATGTAAGATCCCATGCTTACGTTTTGTTGTAATTCATATTATAAGCAGTTTCATTTCACTGCAGATTTTAGGAGTCACACAAAATATTTTAATTTTATGACATTTGTCACAGATTAAGATCTGAGTGACTAACCTAACCTAACAATGAACCAGTTTTGCAATATATTTATGATTTGGAGGTATTGGAGGGGTTATGTTCAAGTTGTGGAATTAAACTTGGAATTATTTTAGTCCAATAATTTTAAACGTGTGTTCATTGTTAAAGTTTTCATCAGGGCATTCCACATCCATATCTGTTTCCCCTCTCCTGTCCCACTATATACCATATAGGCACTTGAGGGGAGTGGAGGTATAGCTGCTACTCATTCTTAGCCTCAGTTCTAGATAAGGGTGAGTGGTTAGTGTCGTGCTGTGGCCATGCTTTACCCCTGGGAAAGGACCCGGGTACCCATTGTATAGGAGGGTGGGTGGTCCCCAGACCTGGTCTGGATGCAGAGACTAGAGGAAAATCCTGTGCCCCCATTGGGGATCGAACCCCAATTGTCAAATCCATAGTCACTACACTAACTGAGCTACTTGGCTCACTCCCATCTCCTATAATATACATTATTCCAGCAATGTATACTATAGATTCTGAAAATATAATGAATTCTTCTCGGGCTACTAGCTACTGAAGTACTTAAGTACCCTGAGGGTAAGGACAAAGATGGTTCTTAAAACATAGACTGAGGTGGAATACTTTCCTGCATACACATTTTCACAAATTGCTGTTATGTTAATATTATTTATGTTCAGTAAATAGTTTTTAGTTGCAGATGAGTGAAATATTTGTTGTTGCCTTAAGTAAGTAGGTCAGATCATAATTTTTCTTGGTTTATGGATTTACAGGATGTAACTTATTGTTTTATATCAATTGTGTTTCAGGTTAATTGAGCTTTAATTATAACAGTATTATTTTTCACGCAAGTAGCAGCACTAGTGTGAATACATTCTTTTTTAGTTAAAGTTGGTTGTGTGCATAGTCAGACAAAACAAGGTAGAGAGTATGCCAAACTAGAACGTGGACACACCATTCAGCATATTGGTTTCAATCATCAATATTTGTAGCAGTTCAGAAACACTTTTGTGGAAGTATTGGTACAATTTTCGGTTTTTTAAAATGAGCCAAGTTGACAGCAGTAATGATGGAAGTGATAGCAAAAGTGATAAATCTACACCATGTGTTGCCTTGGAGGTGGAACATACAGCTGTTGGTAAAGTAGGCATAGATTTGATTGAGACCATTCTTGGTGAAATGAAAAGCGAATTTAATCGAGAAGTGAATACCATTGAAAATGTGAGAAAAGATAAAGTTAGTAGAACAAGCAAAGGAATGACTGATGAAGAATGCTTATCAGTAAAGAATGAATCTCAGGTATCAGAAGCTGGCAAACAAAAGCAGAGTGAAGTTAAACTAGAGAGTGATCCGAATAGTAATAACCAAAGCAGTGCAGTTGTGTCTGCTGTTGGAAACACAAAAGAGAAGCAGTATGAAGTAGTTGATAGTGCAGAGATCCCAAATGTGTCTTCTAAGAATGATGGTTTATCTGGCAAGGCAAGTGGTGATCCTAAACCTCGGATTGTAATGACCTTAAAGGCAGAAGATTCTAGTGATGGGAACAGGAAAATTAAAGCCAAAGGTACACAGGGTAGCGAATCAAATGGTGAAGAAGTATGGACTTTAGTAAATCCAGAATTGGGAGGTGACACAGGTGGTAGTGATACATTTGCTGCACCTTCAACAACTGCTTCTGGTCTAACATCAGGGAAACGTTCATTGAGAAGCCAGATGGCAGCTGCTGCTGCTGCTGCTGCTGCTAAGGCTACTGTCGAAGAATCAGCAGGTGTGAAGCGTTCTGCACGACGACGCTCAAAAGACTCTCCAAGGGAATCAGTATTACAAAGTGCTATTGCTCGCAAGGAGAAGTCATTTAGTAACTTGGGCCAGGGTGAAGATAAAATTAGTGCTGCACGGAATTTAAAGGTGTCATTACATCGCTCTCCTCGTCTTAGTCCCACTGAGAAGAACCAGGCTGCAGGGTTGACACGAACTTCAAAGTCACCTGCAAAAGCATCACTGCCTCCATCTAAGTCTGCAAGACTTTCTCAGCAGAATTTACATAATGATCATATTTCTACAAAATCTGGTAAGTCCGAAGATATTGCAAGTCTGACTGCAAATTCAGTTACCAAATCATCTGTAGCAGGAAATAAGTCATCTCACTCCTCTACAAGTAGGGCTGAAAGTGGTGTGAAAACAACATTGAAATCTCAGAGTCAAGTTCCGAGCAGTAATGCTCAAACATATACAAAAACTGGAAAGCGTCGTTACCGTCCATATAAAGGTCTCAGGTACTCATTTACTGGGAATAATGTTAGGAGAGCAAAGCCACCTCGTCGTCAGATTAAGGAATCCAATAGTAACAGTAATGTGGCTGGCACAGAGAAGAAATCCTCGGAACCTGAAGAAACAAATGAGATGATGGTGTTGCCTGATAAGCAGCCTGTGACAGTTGTTCAGTCTCAGCAAGAGCAGTTAGCATGTGCCGACCCCATTGCCAAGAGTCATGCTGCCGAGTTTCCCAGTGCTGATCTCTGTGGTGAGTATGACCATAGTTTATAAATGTAAAAGTATGTATGGGATGCAGCAGTTTCCAAATTGTCAGGCAGATCTCACCCCAGTGGTATAGATGGTTGTGGGTATCTCTGACATGGTGTTTTGACACATTCATGTTTCCAAAGTATTTGATTTAGAAAAAATTAATTGAAACATACATTGATGTATATTAAAGTTATCTCTGATACTACTTTAGTGTTATAAATGTTTGCAAATTAAAATATTTACAAAGCTGTGTTTGCTGATACTATCCTTGAAATATCAGCCTCTGGCATTATCGTTTCTTTCATATATCATATTAAATATTTAATATAGTTTGTTTATCATTCATAAGGGGAGGACCTAAGACTTACATAGTTTAAATCTGCTGTTCGTATTCAAGCAGGCAGTCGCAGTGGCAGCCCTGTAATGGCTGAAGCATGTCAGACTATATCGCAGAAGAGAAAACTGCAACCAGATGATGATGGTGATGGTGGTGATGACGTGGAAGGTGAGTCATGTGCAATAAATTTTTCTTTAAATCCAAGGGCTGTTTAACTCATTTGGTTAGAAGCATCTGTGGAGGTGAAGTCTGAAGGTTTCTGATGATGGTGCATTATAATCCACAATATTGTGACTTTATTTTATACTTCAAATGTTAGATAAGGCTAAGAAAATGGATTTACAGATTATATTTGGAAGTGTTGATACAATGAGGTGTGGTTTGGTTGATTGGTTTTAATTTCTGTCAGTGACAAATTTTTCTTCTATACCATATTGAGAATAGTTAAGGGTCTGACCAGCCTCCCATCCAGTGTATATAGCAGTGTTCTGGAGGTGGTTTGCTGCAATACTTTGTCTTTTGTAATTAGAATTCATAGTGCTCACATTCATACAGGCTCATCGTTGATAGTTTTGTTCAATATGAATTATGTTTTGTTTTCATATGCCTGTACACTTACAGGGCAAGGATTATTTTGGCCATGTATAGTTTTGTACCCATATCTTAGGCAAAATTTTGTGGTGTGCTGATTTGTGTCTTTAACAAATTAAGGTGTGCTGTAGGTAAAAAATGGTTGTAGAACTCTGGTATATAGGATGTTTCTTCTAATGAGATAAGGTAACTGACTACTCATCTTTATCCAGTGCTGGATTTAAGAATCATGATGTCCCTTAATCCATGTCAGTAGTTTAGTTTGTATCTATAATGATCATTCTGAGTCATTACCTGAGACGTCTCGTGCAGGAAGAATAAAATATCTCAAGTTTCCAGAACATTGCATTGTCCTTCACTGATATCAAAATATGGGTTGATAAGTACTGATGATACATGTAGAAGAATACATTTGAAAAGAAAATGAAAAATATGATAATAGAAATAAAACAGTTTCAGTCAAAGGGATATAGCAAACAAATGTAAATAATTGCAAGAATTCTGAAGTGTGGGTTGGCATTAAATCTGCTTACATGTGGATAGCAAATTTAAAGTGTCAATGTTTGTAACATTATTACTTTTTTTCAGACACCAATTTGTATAAAATCTTTCAGTTTTAGAGAATGAGAATTTTTAGTGGAGCTGCACAGTGATACATTCATCAGAGAGAAAATTGTCATATGTAGACTTTTTAATTTTTGCTGGTTGTCATTGTGGTTTTCAGAAATATTGTCTCCTTCTTGCCATTGATGAACTAACAGGGGCCAGTGATGATGTGAGGAGGCTAATAGGTTTAAGTAGTATTTCTAGAGCTGTGGTCATGTTAAAAACTTGTTTTCTGATTTTGTGTGCCTTTGAATGTAGTTGTATTTGCAGAGGATGGGAGCAAGCGTAGCCGTCTCAACAATGTTCCTTCTCCAAGCCCAGCAGACAGCAGTCAAGGACCCGCAAAACCTGAATCTACTGCTATTTCAAGTGGGGTAAGTTACAGCACGTGGTGGTTTCAGTGGTTTGGGACCTAAAATGTATCAGACAGACAGATTTTGTGAGATTTCGAGTTCTCTCGGCAGCAAGTATTAAGCTGGCTGTCTTCTGGGTTGTAGTTTTATGTAGTCTGCTGGAAGTTTACCTGTGTTTTAGAGGTACATGCTGCCTGTATCATCAAAGTGATGAACCTATTGATGGAGGCAGCAAGAACTTCTGAAACATTGATGATCTTTCACCAGACTGCACAGTACTACAACCCAGTACCACATTTAGTTGCAGAGTCAGTTGTGTAAGACCCGTGGTTAACGTGAGAGCTATCAGCAGTATTAGTGACAGACAAAGAGTTGAGAGAACTAGGAGACATGAAATGGGTGGGTAGTTTTGGGCTGAATGATTTTCTCTTGGTGTACAGAAACTATTTAGAGATGCAGTATATTTTATGAAGAGTTGGATCCAAGGTGGTGTGACATGTCATCTTTGAGTGTGTCAGAAGGTAGTGGATTCAAGCTTAATGTACCTTGTTTCTTAGTTTAGGAAGAAGGTTTGTTAATGGTAGGCTCAATTGCTTATTGTATGTATCTGTTGGCTCATTGAACAAATAAACTAAAACTTATATTTTTGTCTCATTTATTACACACTGTAGCAACTTGACTCAGTCTTATGGAATCTTATAGCAGCTCTTCCTCAGCTGTAGATACAGTAGTTATACTGTTGTAACTCAGTTGCCAAAGCCTTGTTTTTAAAAGCAGTGTGCACTGCATGAATTTGAGTTTGGCATTATTGTAGGAGAGGCTTAATGTTATATGTTGTATTTCTTACAAAGGATATGTATGACACTGAAAAACACATTTTAACTTCTGAATACTGCCCGATGTTTTGTACATGAGGCCTATACATGGTATGTTGTCATGCAATGTCTGTAGTATATCAGTAATGCGTTTCCTCCAATGGAATCAGCTGGCCGTAGTCAGATGGGATACAATTGGGCAGTTGATAGATTTATATAGTTCTGCTCCTCTGTTTCAAAAGACTGCAACATGTTCTGCTTAACTGCTTGCAGGCTGGTACTGCAGCACTGTGTTGTTGTCAGACTAAGTCACAGCTGTTTGTATCTACTCGTGGTCAGAATGGTGCTGCCGGTGAATTGTATTGCCAAGCTATTGATACATTGGATGATCGGCTGGTTGGTTGTTGTAATGCTGTCACTGCCCAGGACACAAGGCTCTCACGACCAAGTCACAGAGTACCATACCTGATTTTGTGTGATGTTCATATGCAGAGGTTATTTAGACATAACTGTTGTCCAGGCTGTGGAGTTTTTTGCACTCAGGTATTTAAATGATTTTATTTTATTTTTTATGTTCTTGGGTGAATATGGAATAGGTAGATTTCATGTGTGGAATGTTGTTAGAATGGATTGTCTGAGCCAGTGTTTTCCAGACTTGTTTTTACTGATACCAAAAATTCACAAATGACAGGTATGATGATCTTTACCCTTAGTATTTAGGAACTTTTCAGCATTATAAAGATGATCTTTTATAACTCTGGTAATGATCTATGATCTTGATTTGTATTATAACCTGAAGATAGATCCACCGGTCAAAATAATTCTTGTGTAGGTGATACATATGCATCCCCCCCCCCCTTCTATGACTCTTTATTTCATGATTCTTGTAAGGTCTTTTAGCTACAATTTTGTATGCATTTCTCATTTTCCATATGTGTGCCACATGACCCTCTGATCTCATACCCCTTCAGAAATGTATTGTGAGTAAACTAAAGAAGATACAGAAACCAGTGTTACATTTTTAGAAAGAATAAGTCAAAAAGTAATTGCAAATTGTTTGTGTTTTGACTGCTGGTATGGGACCTGGCATTGTCATGCAGCACAAACACTGCCCATTTGTCTTTCAACTACTGCTGGGTTTTTGGATAAAGATGTGTGAGCCCCTGCACAGCAGTGGATTCCCTAACAATGATGACTTGAAGAGCGATATCCGCAAGTTGACGTATGCTATCCCAAAAGACTGGTTTGCAGCTTCCGTCAGGAGAAAGTTACCAGGAAGATAGCAGTGGTAGATTGACCTCAATGGGGTGTATGTTGAGTCTGCTAAAGTGTGATCGTGTGGCTGTCATCACCTTGCAGCCTTCATTCCAGTTGAGCCCCAATTATTTCTGAATAACTCTTGTATTATAATGAGTAATTAAGTTGGAAGAAAGAGAACCAATTAAATCAATATACAGTACAAAGGAAAATAAACAAGAAATGAAAAGAGGAAAGGTTGACATTAATAACTTTATTGGTAGAAATTTTTGCTGAGGTTTGGTTTTCCTCTTTTTTATTTTAGCAGTGATTCAGTGAAACTGAAAAGTGGGTCTTAATGGAATATTTCTGTCAATTTATGAATTGTTTGTAAACAGAGAAGTGGTACTATGTTTGGCCAAGAGGAATGGTTGCTTCTTGATGTTATAGGGGAAGTTTGTACAGTGTGCATCAGCTCACTGGTATCACCGTGACTGCCAGCTGACAGTTGACTCAGCATCTGCTTGTCCTCACTGTGGTCTTAATTCTCCTAATACAGATGTGATGCTCACTATGAGGTCAGGCAAGAACCCTGTGTTCTTGCCACAGCAGAAGCCACCTAAGAAAGTGTAAGTAACTTCACTGATGATATATTGTGTCTACTTTATGAATGATTTTTGCATAAAGTCTGTGTAGGGGAGAACAGAGCTGTCTGCGTGCAAGTTTAATCTATGAAACTACTTACTAACTTTATACTCTTTTTTTGGTTGGTATCTGCATTGGTGTTCTGGAATGACCTATTCATGCCTCTACTGATTTCAGACAAGTTTAGAAGCCATTTTCGAAGAGGACGCACCTGCAGGGCATGTTTGTTGCTTTAAGTTTTTTGATTTGACACTTTACAAAGATATTTTTTTTCTTTTTATTATTTTATGTTGGATCCAGTCTGTTTGTTTATACAGGATTATTCAATGATCTTTGTGGTTGAAACTTGAATATCTGACTTGTCAAGAATTTTCGTTTAAACTCAGAGCAGTGTTCTGCAACCAGCGTACCACAAGGTTACAGGTGTGCTGTGCATTTTTATAAGAAATTATGTATTTGAATGTTATAGTTTGGAAAAAGGAATCGCTTATGTTTCGTAGTAAGAAATTCATAACACACACACACTCAGGTTCATCATTAATAGTTTTATTCAACATGTGTTTTGATTTGGTTTAATGTGTCTGCATTCTTAAAGGACAAGGATTTATATGTAGGTACATATTTTTGGCCATCTATAGTTTTCATGCCCCCTTTTTATGAGGCAGAATCTTGTATCATGGACAGTTAGGGGCATGCCACAGGTGAAAAAGTTTGTGGAGCACCAGAGCACCATGCTTTAAAAGAAGAATTCCTGCCTGTACTGAGTATTAATCCCACTTGTCCAGCCTGTATCTGAGTCATTCTGAAGTATTGGTAACCGTGCACATTTTTTGGTTGGCGGTTTAAAGATTCATTGTCTTTGCTCTTGGATTTTGTAGGCCATCTGCAAAGATGACTTTCAGCACCAGCAGGGCAGGAGCAAAGACTGAAGAGATGATTCTGAAAGAACCAACACCTCCACTAGTGCCACCAGCAATGCTGACTTCACAGTTTCCTTCTACAGGATTGGACAAGGACAAGTTAGCCGAGTTGTTGAGTGTTGCTTGCAGCATGTGCAAACCCACTACCCCTGCTTCCAGGTCTGTCCTTTTATGTTTTGCTTGCGCTAGTAGCACTCCGTGATGCAGCCATTTTCAAGGAGGTGAGGAATTCTTGGGATAGAGAGCACATGCTGTTATATTAATTTATAATTTTAATCAACGTTCCTTGATTAACTTAATTACTTACAAAGAAAACTTTGTAAAAGTGTCAGAATTTTTAATGTACGTTTAAAAAAGGGGGAAATGACAGTACCAAAGCTTCAATACAGAACTTTTATACAGATTATTGGCATTCAATTTATTTATTTTTCTGTTTCTTTGTTGGCAGTTTGCTAAGTAGTTTTGAGAGGATCAGTACAGTGCAGTTCTATCTAAAAATATGGTTGCTGATGTGTTTATAATTATTTAATTATTTGTGGTTTATTAAATTATGTCAGTAGCTCAGGCTGTATAGCATTGAACCCGGAACCTCCCAAATACAAAACAGAGTGCTTAGCATTTAGCTGTGACATTTGTCTGATATGGCTGCTGTGACCTGTATTAATAGTGGTGTCCCATTGCTTCACATTCAGTACATTTTATGTCTTTGTTTTCATTTGATGCTTGTTATTCAACATTCCATCACTTCTGTTGTTATGTGATATTTGTGATGTAATGTATGCAGTGAAACCTGAATATAATTGACATGTGGTGTTGGCATTTATTTGCTTGCTTTCCGTGTGAAGCTTATTTTGAATAGTTGCATATCGTCAGTTGTTACACAATGTAGGATAGAGCAGTTGTGGTACACAAGTTTGGAAAAAGCATAGATCATGCTGCACTAATAGGCTAAGGTGTCTTGAAAGATAATTTTATACGTTTTGTTAATATGATTAGTATTTGGCAGTACCTATCACTGTGAGCAACTTGCAGCTAATCAAGAACATCAAACGAGGACATGTCTAAATGTTGAACACTTGGACAGATGCTTGTGAATCGCAACAAAATGGAAATTAAACCTGAAATCTAAAGATTGCTCAATCATTAACAGTAGCATTTTGATAATGCCTGATTCTGGTAAGGAAAGGTACTGAGTAATATGTGAACCTGGTTGTAATAGTAAGTTTGTACCAATTTTAGTAAATTACCATAAAATTTCAGCAAATTGATTTCATTTATAATCTTGCTTCCTGCATATTGTTGAACAAGGGTGAATGTGGACCTAGATGTGGAAAAGGTTGAGAACCCCTGTTTGAGAAGGTTTAAAGATGATACTGAATTCATTTTCATCAGTTGCTAGTACAGATTAACATGGCTTAGAATCCAGGTAGCTTGACAGCATGTAGATTTGTTGGAGGAAACAAAAAGTACTTGGCACATTTTTGTGAGAACTCACCTTAAGAGGTTACTTTAAATACTAAGGAGATAGAAGGTTAATATTTTAATAAAATTGGAGTAATTGGTTGTGAGGATATGAGCTGGACTGAATTGTCATAAACATGATAAATTATTTTGGACATTGTCCATAAGATCATGTAGGGTTTGGATGTTCATGACCTAAAAAACTTAGAAATATGCATGCAAATATGCCCTCAAAAATAGCGAAATATGACCCATAAAAGACAAAATATGACCTAATTTGTTATGAAAAAATATTCGCTAAAATTTATAAAGAGCGTTTTGTATTTCTATCATGTTATTTATTTACATATGCATGTACAACTATTACATTACTTGATTTCCTAGCAATTTTAATCAAAAACTTCAGTCGCTTTAAGTTGTAAATGCCTCGTTTTGGATCAGCATCAGATGTTGAGTATACGTGCTCCTATAAAAATAGGATAAATTTTAAGAAAGAGCCTTTCATGCATTTCAAATTCATTAATTACAAATAAATTAACAAAATTCAAAATATTAAGTACCTTTCTTCATTCTCCTTTCTTTGCAGCATTACAATATATAACGATTTGCATTTTCAAGGTCTCAAATGAAAATCTTACATGTCGCACAATATGGTCTTGTAACTTGAGACATAACAAACGTTTCATGGCATTATCGAAAAGTACAACGATAAAGGAGTGGTTTATCGTATCAAGAAGGAATAAGTCACCAGGGAGATTAGCAAAGAGAGTGCCAATAACGACATTTGCTACATGTCTGCTGCAGACATCCGTTGTTTCATCAACAGAAACCCAAATCTTATTGTCGCCCACAGTACATGTAATTATTTTCAGAACATCTTCACAATCGGCAGGTACACAGTTTTTACTTAGTGTTGATTCGTCTGGAATTAACTGAGTCATGTATTTCATTAAGAAAAATTGAACTGCTCATTGTTCACTTTGTTCAGTTGGCAGACACCATCATTTCACATAGGGATTCACTGTAAGTGTCTGAGAAATGTAGTTACAAGTAGAATTTTATACCCAAAATATGAATTTTATCCTCAAAATATAACCAAAATATGCATTTAACTACAAATATGACCAAACACATAAAAATGACCTAAATATGCATTTATATGCAAAATAAAAACAACATAATTGTGATAAGGATAACCCAGTTAGTGTTTAATTTCAGTTTAGAATGAAAATAGAAGCCTCAACAAAAATATGACATGTCATGAACATCCGAACCCTAGTCATAATTTTTTTCAAACATAAAGTTGAGAAAATGTATATGTTTCTGTAATAACTTTATTGGTAGAAATTTTTGCTGAGGTTTGGTTTTCCTCTTTTTTATTTTAGCAGTGATTCAGTGAAACTGAAAAGTGGGTCTTAATGGAATATTTCTGTCAATTTATGAATTGTTTGTAAACAGAGAAGTGGTACTATGTTTGGCCAAGAGGAATGGTTGCTTCTTGATGTTATAGGGGAAGTTTGTACAGTGTGCATCAGCTCACTGGTATCACCGTGACTGCCAGCTGACAGTTGACTCAGCATCTGCTTGTCCTCACTGTGGTCTTAATTCTCCTAATACAGATGTGATGCTCACTATGAGGTCAGGCAAGAACCCTGTGTTCTTGCCACAGCAGAAGCCACCTAAGAAAGTGTAAGTAACTTCACTGATGATATATTGTGTCTACTTTATGAATGATTTTTGCATAAAGTCTGTGTAGGGGAGAACAGAGCTGTCTGCGTGCAAGTTTAATCTATGAAACTACTTACTAACTTTATACTCTTTTTTTGGTTGGTATCTGCATTGGTGTTCTGGAATGACCTATTCATGCCTCTACTGATTTCAGACAAGTTTAGAAGCCATTTTCGAAGAGGACGCACCTGCAGGGCATGTTTGTTGCTTTAAGTTTTTTGATTTGACACTTTACAAAGATATTTTTTTTCTTTTTATTATTTTATGTTGGATCCAGTCTGTTTGTTTATACAGGATTATTCAATGATCTTTGTGGTTGAAACTTGAATATCTGACTTGTCAAGAATTTTCGTTTAAACTCAGAGCAGTGTTCTGCAACCAGCGTACCACAAGGTTACAGGTGTGCTGTGCATTTTTATAAGAAATTATGTATTTGAATGTTATAGTTTGGAAAAAGGAATCGCTTATGTTTCGTAGTAAGAAATTCATAACACACACACACTCAGGTTCATCATTAATAGTTTTATTCAACATGTGTTTTGATTTGGTTTAATGTGTCTGCATTCTTAAAGGACAAGGATTTATATGTAGGTACATATTTTTGGCCATCTATAGTTTTCATGCCCCCTTTTTATGAGGCAGAATCTTGTATCATGGACAGTTAGGGGCATGCCACAGGTGAAAAAGTTTGTGGAGCACCAGAGCACCATGCTTTAAAAGAAGAATTCCTGCCTGTACTGAGTATTAATCCCACTTGTCCAGCCTGTATCTGAGTCATTCTGAAGTATTGGTAACCGTGCACATTTTTTGGTTGGCGGTTTAAAGATTCATTGTCTTTGCTCTTGGATTTTGTAGGCCATCTGCAAAGATGACTTTCAGCACCAGCAGGGCAGGAGCAAAGACTGAAGAGATGATTCTGAAAGAACCAACACCTCCACTAGTGCCACCAGCAATGCTGACTTCACAGTTTCCTTCTACAGGATTGGACAAGGACAAGTTAGCCGAGTTGTTGAGTGTTGCTTGCAGCATGTGCAAACCCACTACCCCTGCTTCCAGGTCTGTCCTTTTATGTTTTGCTTGCGCTAGTAGCACTCCGTGATGCAGCCATTTTCAAGGAGGTGAGGAATTCTTGGGATAGAGAGCACATGCTGTTATATTAATTTATAATTTTAATCAACGTTCCTTGATTAACTTAATTACTTACAAAGAAAACTTTGTAAAAGTGTCAGAATTTTTAATGTACGTTTAAAAAAGGGGGAAATGACAGTACCAAAGCTTCAATACAGAACTTTTATACAGATTATTGGCATTCAATTTATTTATTTTTCTGTTTCTTTGTTGGCAGTTTGCTAAGTAGTTTTGAGAGGATCAGTACAGTGCAGTTCTATCTAAAAATATGGTTGCTGATGTGTTTATAATTATTTAATTATTTGTGGTTTATTAAATTATGTCAGTAGCTCAGGCTGTATAGCATTGAACCCGGAACCTCCCAAATACAAAACAGAGTGCTTAGCATTTAGCTGTGACATTTGTCTGATATGGCTGCTGTGACCTGTATTAATAGTGGTGTCCCATTGCTTCACATTCAGTACATTTTATGTCTTTGTTTTCATTTGATGCTTGTTATTCAACATTCCATCACTTCTGTTGTTATGTGATATTTGTGATGTAATGTATGCAGTGAAACCTGAATATAATTGACATGTGGTGTTGGCATTTATTTGCTTGCTTTCCGTGTGAAGCTTATTTTGAATAGTTGCATATCGTCAGTTGTTACACAATGTAGGATAGAGCAGTTGTGGTACACAAGTTTGGAAAAAGCATAGATCATGCTGCACTAATAGGCTAAGGTGTCTTGAAAGATAATTTTATACGTTTTGTTAATATGATTAGTATTTGGCAGTACCTATCACTGTGAGCAACTTGCAGCTAATCAAGAACATCAAACGAGGACATGTCTAAATGTTGAACACTTGGACAGATGCTTGTGAATCGCAACAAAATGGAAATTAAACCTGAAATCTAAAGATTGCTCAATCATTAACAGTAGCATTTTGATAATGCCTGATTCTGGTAAGGAAAGGTACTGAGTAATATGTGAACCTGGTTGTAATAGTAAGTTTGTACCAATTTTAGTAAATTACCATAAAATTTCAGCAAATTGATTTCATTTATAATCTTGCTTCCTGCATATTGTTGAACAAGGGTGAATGTGGACCTAGATGTGGAAAAGGTTGAGAACCCCTGTTTGAGAAGGTTTAAAGATGATACTGAATTCATTTTCATCAGTTGCTAGTACAGATTAACATGGCTTAGAATCCAGGTAGCTTGACAGCATGTAGATTTGTTGGAGGAAACAAAAAGTACTTGGCACATTTTTGTGAGAACTCACCTTAAGAGGTTACTTTAAATACTAAGGAGATAGAAGGTTAATATTTTAATAAAATTGGAGTAATTGGTTGTGAGGATATGAGCTGGACTGAATTGTCATAAACATGATAAATTATTTTGGACATTGTCCATAAGATCATGTAGGGTTTGGATGTTCATGACCTAAAAAACTTAGAAATATGCATGCAAATATGCCCTCAAAAATAGCGAAATATGACCCATAAAAGACAAAATATGACCTAATTTGTTATGAAAAAATATTCGCTAAAATTTATAAAGAGCGTTTTGTATTTCTATCATGTTATTTATTTACATATGCATGTACAACTATTACATTACTTGATTTCCTAGCAATTTTAATCAAAAACTTCAGTCGCTTTAAGTTGTAAATGCCTCGTTTTGGATCAGCATCAGATGTTGAGTATACGTGCTCCTATAAAAATAGGATAAATTTTAAGAAAGAGCCTTTCATGCATTTCAAATTCATTAATTACAAATAAATTAACAAAATTCAAAATATTAAGTACCTTTCTTCATTCTCCTTTCTTTGCAGCATTACAATATATAACGATTTGCATTTTCAAGGTCTCAAATGAAAATCTTACATGTCGCACAATATGGTCTTGTAACTTGAGACATAACAAACGTTTCATGGCATTATCGAAAAGTACAACGATAAAGGAGTGGTTTATCGTATCAAGAAGGAATAAGTCACCAGGGAGATTAGCAAAGAGAGTGCCAATAACGACATTTGCTACATGTCTGCTGCAGACATCCGTTGTTTCATCAACAGAAACCCAAATCTTATTGTCGCCCACAGTACATGTAATTATTTTCAGAACATCTTCACAATCGGCAGGTACACAGTTTTTACTTAGTGTTGATTCGTCTGGAATTAACTGAGTCATGTATTTCATTAAGAAAAATTGAACTGCTCATTGTTCACTTTGTTCAGTTGGCAGACACCATCATTTCACATAGGGATTCACTGTAAGTGTCTGAGAAATGTAGTTACAAGTAGAATTTTATACCCAAAATATGAATTTTATCCTCAAAATATAACCAAAATATGCATTTAACTACAAATATGACCAAACACATAAAAATGACCTAAATATGCATTTATATGCAAAATAAAAACAACATAATTGTGATAAGGATAACCCAGTTAGTGTTTAATTTCAGTTTAGAATGAAAATAGAAGCCTCAACAAAAATATGACATGTCATGAACATCCGAACCCTAGTCATAATTTTTTTCAAACATAAAGTTGAGAAAATGTATATGTTTCTGTTATTAGTTTGTGGGGGGGGGGGGGAAGTTCCTGTTTAATTGGACCAATTGATGATTATTTTAATGAGTTCAGTTTCATGGAATTTTAATGCTTTTTGTTTCTGTATTTTAGTTGGGCTGGTCCAGTGTTTGCTTTTATGGTAAAAGCTTGCTTTCTTTCTGTGAATTCTACTTAAATATTTTGTAAAAATTTTGAAAGTAGGTGATGAGAAAATATTGATTATTATTATTATCTCTGAAGTTTGTGACTAAATGTTATATCTGCCACTAGAAAGCTGCCTCTATTTATTTTATTTTTTAAATGTTGTAGTACAACATTGTTCTCATGTAATGTACTATGATTCTTTTTGTAAGTCCTCCATTTTTTGGGTTTACTCATTGTGATGTTCAAATGCATAGTTCCACAGAGAAATGGTTATGTAGGGTTTCTACCATACATTGATCCCATGAATTTTAGAGATAATGCTTATCCCAAGTGAAACCTACTATTTGGACATTTGCAGTACAAAAAGATTATATTGATATGGCTGTGGCGAGTCTGTGTTCTGTCTGAATGCCTAAGATTAAAGCACTTATGAACACCTTTTGTTTCTTGTGTTTAGGTATTCAATGAAAAGTTTGTATCAAGCTGCAAAATCTGGAAATGCAGAAAAATTGATTCACATATTGGGTGAGTATTGTGTAATTGATAAGTTAGAATTATCTTTAGTGTCTTTGGTTGGCAGGTTTCTGTTCATTATTTTGCTTGAAGAAAAATAAGTACAGAAATTATATTTAGGAATGTGAAGCTTTGTAACTTGAGGAAATATAATGAAGTAAAATCAATTGACCGTATAAAACTAAGTTCTGATTTTTGTTTGTAAGTTTTCTGCTGGTATGAAATTAGTGTACACTTACTAAATTTATTTTTGTTGATTACTTGGCCATATCATTGTTGATTGTGTTGATAGAAATGCATAGAGAATCTGGAATTTTGAGTGATCACCCATCACCCTGTTTTTTGCAGGAAGTGGGCTTAACCCAAATCATTTGTTTCGAGAATGTTCAATGGGTACGGCACTTCATGCAGCGTGCTCAGGTGGACATCTGTCTGTCGTTCACATCCTTCTGCAAGCTGGTGCACATTTGGATGTTTTGGATCGTGATCAGAATACTCCACTTATGCTGGCAGCAGTGTCAAACCACAATGATCTCGTGAAATATTTAGTAAAAGCGGGCGCAAATGTAATTCTTAAGGTGAGAATGCAACTTGCAGTTATTGCGTAATTGTTGTGACACAGCATTACATTTTTGTTCTTCTGAGGAGCCCAAATGCATTCATATTGTACTTTTTGAATTCTTTAATTGTGCCAGATTCAGTACAGTGACATACTATTTAAGTTTTGTTTGAGGTAACAGTAATTTGAGTGCTAGTGTGAGAGAAACCTTTGAAAGAGAAGAAAATTAACACTGAAATAGTGGGACAGTGGATGAAAATTAAGTAAAGGGAAGTCTTAAACTGAGAAACATTAAATATACATTGAGACTGGGTAATTTAAAAAAATCTAATCAAAGGTAAAATCTGATGTTTAATGTTAATATTTAAAAATAAACTTCTGTCTTCTAGGACATATAATTACTTGAAAAATATGGCAGTGTAAGAGTTAAAAATGGGTTGAGAGATGTGATGAACACACAATGTAGGCTTCTTATTATATGCGGTATAAAGAGATTATAGAAACTAGTTGTTTTGTTCTAGTAGAATGTTGCCATTTAAATGTAGTTTTTGTGTTGCTGGACAAACTTAACTTCCTTAGGGTGGTGATGGAATGACAGCACTTCACCTTGCTGCTAAGGCTGGCAACATTGAGACTTGTCAGTTTCTTCTTGCTGTAGCCAATACACCTAGGTCATTTATTGATATTGTTGATGATGGAGGCTGGACTCCACTTGTATGGGCGGCCGAGCACTGTCATGTTGATGTTACGAGGTAAGCTCTCATTTTATTACAAAAGGTATGTACTTGGTATTGAAAATTACATATTGCATCATTGGGTAGCTTGTCACATAACACAAATTAAATGTGATTTGTGTTCTTTCATTATTTCTTTTATGTTATGCAACATATCAGTCATTGCACAGTCAGTTTTGGATTAGAGAACCAAACATTTCTGTTTCTCTGAATACTGGAGTTTGGCACTGCTAACACAGAATCTGTCATTGGTTGCTATTTTAATTGCCATTTTAATTGCACTGATTTCTCTAAGGTCCATTTTGCATCTCCAGTCTCTGTGTTGGTTTTCTATAAAGTCCCCTGGCTTAAATTCTGCTGGTATTTATTTCTCCCATCTGTATTATATGCAGATCATCTGTAATAGTCCTTGTTTAATTTCCATTATAGTGTTTTTTAGAGGAAAGTGTCTCTGGTTGGCTGCAGGTACAATAGGTTTTGTAAATGTGAGAAACTTTCTAACATCTCCGTTTAGATAATGCTAAAGATATCAAGAATATTGATTTTTCTTTGTTATTTTAATATAACTGTTTTAACAAAGAATAAATATTGGCTTTGCTGCATTTGTATTTTTTAAATCACAGTGACATATTTTTTGTAGACATGTTCAGATGTTGAAGGTTTGTTTTTCAACCGTTTCTGTATATTAGGTGGCTTAACAGAGCAGGCACATGACAAGGACAAGAGAAATTTTATCAATAATTTCCAACATCCTTTGAATGACAAACATCATGTACATGCCTGAATTGTAAGGTATTCTCAGAAATTGATTTTTGACTTCAAATGAAGAGGCACCAGTTATTGACTGATTTTCAATTCCAATTGGAGGCTTGAACATTAAATTTTATTAAAATCTTTAAATATAGCACATGAACTTTTTCCATAGTCTGTTGTTTGGGTTTCATGTAATGTAGTCCATATTCTCAAAAATGTATACAAACTGAATAAGGTAGTTTTTCAAAAAGAGTGGTACACACTTTAATTAAATTAATGTTTGACAAGATTGTAATTTTTTATGTCTGTAAGTGCATGGAAACATTAGATGCTCTTCAGACTTTGTGCCATATTTCAGTTAACTTTAAGGTTATTGCTGAGCTAAAAAGTTTTTTGTTTTGTAGGTATTTATTACAGAACCGTGCTGATCCTCTAATTCGAGATGCAGAACAAAACATAGCACTGCATTGGTCAGCCTTCTCAGGTAGTGTGGATATTTCTGATATGTTGCTCAACTATGGCTCTGAAGTCAACAGCACCAATGTTCATGGTGACACACCACTGTAAGTAGCAATGGCCTGTCTTATAATTCTTTCTATATCACACAAAATCCTAAATTCTGAATCACTGTTATTATCAACTTTAACTGTTAGTGGTTAATTCTTGGGGCAGTGCTTTTGTATCACATTTGCTAAGGACATGAAATGGTGAAAGTGACCAGCTGCTGAATTTGTACATTTTGACAGTGTTGTTCTGGGTTGTAATTCCATGCAGACTTGTAGGTAGATATCAACATTAATCTGTATCCAGTGACCTCTTAGGGGCTTTGTCTCTGCTACCTATAATGTACATTAAAACTTGTTTACAGTAGATGGGGTCTCCATTTACTTTACTTTTACCTTTGCCTTTACTTAAGGTCTTATCTTAATGTTAAATTTCTGTGTTCCCAATCATATTTGCTGGCTTTAATGCCTTTATTCAAAATTCTCAGTGTTACGTACAAATTTGTTGATCCTTAAATCAGTATATCACTGAATAATTTTGAATTTTGTTGTGGTTTTTGAAAATATTTAATGTAATTCAGTTTATGTTATAGGAGGATCCATTATATACATTTTATTTCTTTTTTCTGTTAGTAGTTCACATTTTTATTCTTAAATTGCATTGGTTTCCTTTTACTCTAGTCACATTGGAGCTCGGCAGAACATGTACAATTGTGTCCTATTACTTCTGGCACGAGGAGCAAGAGTGGATGTTATTAATAAAGCGGGAGACGGTCCTCTTGAATGCTGCTTGGCTGTAAATAATGATTGTTACATAGCAATTAACCTTAATATCCAACTTAAGGCTATTGTTGCAAATCCAAGAGAGCAGACTGAGCGAATTCTAACAAAGTAAGTGCATTTTATTGTTTGTGATATGATTTTATATAGGTTCTCAGTTAAATGGATTTTATGTGGGAACATGAGTTCAGGTTCTCACAGTGATGGATGTGAAGATGGTTGTCTTCTGAAAATAAAATGACAAAAGCTGAAAACCCTAAGATGTGTTATTTGTTTGTAGTGACATTTCACGTGGGCAGGAACAAAATCCAATCCAATGTGTGAATGTGGAGGATGATGAGGGTGAACCTACTGACTTTGTGTATGTGAGTGAGAATTGTTTTACATCCAACATCAGTGTGGACCGTACCATCACCTCTCTTCAGTCCTGTAAATGCTTAGACATGTGTTCCACTGTGAACTGCCACTGTGGGAACATCAGTCTGCAGTGTTGGTATGATGACCAAGGACGGCTTCTGCCTGACTTCAACTATGCTGGTAAGTATTATTTATATTTTATATAAGATATGCAATTCTTAGACTGCAATATATTTAATAGTGTATCCTTAACATCTTGCTATAAGTGTACAGTATTTTTGCTTATATATAGGTGATGCTTTCCTGTTCTCAAAATTTGGAAGAAATGGAAAGGTAATTTCTTCCACTTTTAAGGTTGTCACATTTTTTCTGTCACTGTATGGCCCTTTAAACCAGTATTTAAACCCCCACTAAATACACACTGTGGCAGTTTTTAAAGACCCTGTAGGAGTATTTTTACATGAAATTTTCAAGTGACTTTTTTAGATATTGCCAGTGAGATTGTTTTGAGTGCTGCAAGAACATACACAGGCTCCTGGCAGGAAGGGTTAATACAGTTCTGAACCAAAATACTTGTAATTACAACTTGTTTACATTGATTTACAGTATTTTTATAATTACATCTTTTGATTATTGTAGATAATAAAAACTTTTTACCATTTGTAATAACAGCAGAGCATGTTTCAGACTTTTATTAAAGTTAATTTAGATTTTCTAATAATTTCAGTTCGTTAACCCACACGCTTGTAATTATGTTGGTCCTCAGCAGGCACAATTCTGCCATCTGTTGCCCATGGTCATCATTTTATTGTGCAGTTATAGGATGGCATAGAATCCCTGTCTTTTTATGATATTGTGTGTGGGCAGAAGGTACAGAAATAGCTTCATAGACACTGGAAAATGTTTTCGTGTATGATCAATTGCCCAACTAATAGTTATTTTATTGACTGAACTATTCCACTTTGCTCTCCCTAGTCAGTGCTGTTGTTACTTAATTACAATTATAGATCCACCAATGCTGTTTGAGTGTAACCAAGGTTGTTCATGTAATCGAGTAACTTGTAATAACCGAGTGGTACAACATGGGTTGACAGCGCGGTTTCAACTATTCCGCACCAAAGTTAAAGGCTGGGGTGTACGAACTCTTCGCCCCATCAGTAAGGGCACGTATGTCTGCGAGTAAGTATCACTTTTATTTATTCTTAATATATTATTATATAAAGACTGTGCGTATTAAGGAAATAATTATTATTATTTTTTGTAACTGGATTTAGAAAGGGATGAAAGGTTTATCTAGAAATGTGATAAAACATGCCAGAATCAGATGAGTCAGCTGACTTGTGTTTAGAAAATGCCATTATAAATCCAAGTACATGATGTCATGAAAGCTTTTAGTAGGAGTTTATTGTTTCCATGGGGTTGTATCATTGCGGCTTGTCCCTTCAGATAATTTGATTTGAAGAGGAATTAAATTCACGGTTTGTATGCGCAAGTAACTTACCATTTATGTTTTCTTCCTTTGTATTCAACATCAATGTTACATAAATGCATTTCTTATGTAACACCATTAATAAAATGTCATTGAAGCAGTTGTTTCTGTTTGGGTAGGTCTCACATTTGTGATTCTGTTAATGAACACCCAAAAATACAGGCATATATACATAAGAATTTGTGTGTGGACTGTAAATGTTAACTGTTTTGTATGCATTTGGTTCATTGTGAATTTTGACAATAATGTTGCCTTTCCAGAAATTGGCATTAAAAGGTTTTTGAACATTTTACGGCTTGCCCAGCCTCCTATCTAATGGGTGCCAGGGTCCTTTCCTGGGGGTAAAGCGCAGCTGGATGTGATGCTGACCTTACCCCTATCTAGTGCCAAGGTTAATAGTGAGTAGGAGCTATGCCTTTCCCCCCCCCAAGCACCTACATGGCATGTAAACGATGAATGCGGGAAAACGATAGATGCGGGAAAGCATTAAAAATTTTTAAAAAACAATGTTTCTCTTTCAAAGTTACTTCTTTTTACCAAAAAAGTCTTTAATGGACAACTGGTTTGTCGAAACTTTACGTTTTAGACCAAACAGAGCACTTTCCACGTTCAAAAGGTTTTCCTCGTCACGTTCACTAATATTAAGCGCATAAAAGAACGACTTCACTTTCGCCAATGCAGCGTGCGCTTCGGCAAAACTCGGCAAAGCTTCGGGCTCGCATTCGTCGTCTCCCTCTTCCTCACCACTCCAACCCCCTTTGCGGACAATAACAGGAAGAATGGAAATACTATTACTGCCGAACTCAACGAAACGTAGCTGTAGAAGACCCTGACCCGCTGGAAACGAGATGAACCAGAAGAATGAAAAGTGCCGCCAGCCTTTCCTTTGTACTTATAATAAAAGCATTTGTGAAGAAATTCACACTGCACATGCCATCTGGCATCGCTGGAACGAAATATGAGTGCACCCAAATTAAAATCGTAAAATTTCTGACAATGGGCACCGCCATTCACTCCAACTATCACCCCTGCACCGCTGACCCTCATTCCAAAAGAATGTGCTGGTTGGGCGACATAACAGGTTACCACTACTGTGTATTCCAAAAACATTGTGCGTCTTTCGGTATTAATTTATCTCAAACCCCAGCATTTTAAATTCTCAGAAACGATCATTGCGGGAAAATTGTGGGCCGGGACTACGATTTTTGAACGATCGATGCGATAAAACGATAGTTCGAGGAACGATAGAAGCGGGAAAATGTAACATTATTTTATATGGGATGTATTCGGGACCGAACAAAACGGACGATGCATCCGGGAAAACGATAGTTCCGGGAACGATGGATAGAGGTTTCACTGTATTATTTTCTCAGTTTTGGGGAATTAAGAAGATTTTCTTATGAGGGTGACTGTGCACATAAAATTTGATGCAGCTGAACAAGTTTCATAAAGTTAATCACATTAGCTTTAATGAGAATGCATCAGTGTAATTAATTTTTTGTTCCTGTAGGATGATTTGGACTACTGCTTTGCGTGAAAAACAAAGTTTTAACAAAACTGTTTCTGTGTACAGATCAAAATGAATGTTAATGTTTAGAATCTTCTTAATAGAATTTTTAAGCTTCTTATTCTTTTGAATTATAAAGACTGTCAAGGTTGTCATTTACTTTTCTTTTCAGTCAGTTTAGGGCAGAGTTTGAAAATTTGGATGTTTTTATGTTGATTTCAGGTATATTGGTGAAATCATCTCAGACTGTGAAGCTGATCATAGGGAAGACGATTCATATCTCTTTGATCTAGATAACAGAGTGAGTAACTGTTTAAAAAAATGATACACTTTTCCTCAGCAAATAACATATTTTTCTGGAAGTTATTTTTTTAAATTTATCATTAAGTGATAATATAACAGGGACATATAGATTTCAAGCTGTGGTGTGAACCAGTATATTCACTGTATTTATGAAGTTCTGATGTTATAGTTGAGGGTTGTGGTTGATAAGTGGATGAAAGTCTGTACTGGATCCTAACTTTTGGAATAAGATTGTGGCCCAGAGGTCAGCACCTTGCTTATAGACCACCATTGATGTTGAAATTGGTACATTTATATGTTTGTGTTGCTGGTTTTGGGAGTATGTGTTGCTGTTGCGTAGGGTTTTTTTAATCAGATAACAGTAGGCTATTTGCAGATGTTGAATTCGAAAGAATGTGGATGAAGTTATTTTGGTCTGTCTGTTCTGTCTGTGCATTCAGTCTCGGAATTTGCCTGGTGAGACTGAGAAAAACCTCAATTCAGGTAACTGGTCTGTGGACCTAGATTCAAGTCCAGGATTTCTTAGATGCAAACACGAATATGAACAGGTGTGATCCTGACACTCATTTTGCACACAGTTGTTCTCTGATGGAATTTTTTCATGCAGGCTTGAATCATTTGATGAAAATATTTTAAATATCATCATTGTTCAGTAGTTTTTGCTCCAGTTTATTGGCAAAAAATAACAAAAAATTAACAAACTGAGCAGGAACCTTGGTCCTGGTGATCTCTGGCATGACGAAGTATGTGTAATTTGAGGACACCTTTCAGCGTTTATTATTGTGAAGGAGAGAATTTGTATGCAGGTGTATATTGGTATAATTTAGGTTTGTTCTGTGTTTAGGATGGTGAAACATACTGCATTGATGCAAGGCACTATGGCAATGTGGCACGCTTCATTAATCACATGTGTGTACCAAACCTGCTGCCAGTGCGAGTATTCATTGAACATCAGGATCTCCACTTTCCACGCATTGCCTTCTTTGCAAACCGAGATATTGAAGCCGACGAGGAGCTAGGGTGGGTCAAGATCCCTAAAGGGTTGCATAATTGATCAATTTTACCTTCACAGTTTAAGTTGCTACTGGAGTATTGGTTATTTTACATTGCTGTTTTTGTTGTTATGCTTATGGAAGACAGTAAACAGTATAACTTTCTAGTATTATGTTTAATTGTTTATTGATATGGCCTTTCTCATTCTTGGGGAAAAATACTACTTCCGCAGTTGTTGGTACAGTAATTTTAAAATGTTCTGTTGCTAGTGATTTTAATTTGTTTTGTGACAAACAGTTTGTTGTCTTTTATAATAAGTCTAGTGTAGGTGTATGTATGGGGCACAAGGCTATTAAATGTTTTTGTTAGTGGGCAGAATTTGTTCCTTATGCTTACTGCCTTAAGGCATGGTCAAGAGAAATTGAGTAGAATATTAGTTATTATTAATGGAGTTCAAATGTAAAATAATTTTTGTATGAGATTGCTCATTTGAGGCTACCATTTTACTTACCTTTATGAACATGCCCTTTAATATTTATTTGTTGGGTCAGAAAATGTTTCAGTCAGAATGTGCTGAAACCATTAAAATATTTTTTTTACATATTTTTGTGCTAATATTTTGATCCAGTCCTGAGCAAGTGGCCATTGAAATATGTGTGCTTAATTACTGATAAACTTTCTAATGTTTGAAGTGTTTCAAACTTGTATCTCATGGAGAGACTAAATTTTCTTAGTTTGTTGTTTAAAATGAAGCAAGAAGTTCAGAATTAAAATATTATTCAGATGTTCAGTTTGAAGGCACACACAAGGCAAGGTTTGAATTTGTGATACAGAAGTCGCTCGTTTTCATTCTGGGCTGATGCATCTACAGTACTGTTAAGGGTGTCCTTGTATGCTGTTGCATTACATTCATTGCCTGGTCCCACATACTATTATAGAGGATTGGTTAAATTAATTCATTATCTTGCCATTTGCATTATTTGTAGCATAAAAAATAAAAGAAAGTTGGAATGATAGTGTAGTTGGTTTTGCTGCTGTGCACATACCTCCTATCAGGTATGCCCAAACCTGGAAAGATATTAGTTTGGTCATCTGTCACTGAAGTGACTGGCTACTGGCTGGATGACGAGAATTGTTTTTTCCAGTAGATTCCACCGTATCAGTGACAGGGCTTGGTTAAGTTAGTTGGCCCTGCTGGCTGCAGAGTGGCACATGTAACTAGAGGATCCAAATTTAAAGGAAAGTTGACGGTGATGCTCTTAATTTGTAGTGTGTTGTGAAGTTAACAGCATATGTTGAAAATTGTGTACATTTATAAAAATTGACAATTAACTTTATGATTGCACTGAAAGTGATAGATTAAACTTTAGGAGTTATGAATATTGATGATTCTTCATTTTAAAAGAGTATAATTGAAGTTTTGTTGTGCAAACTTGAACTTCTGAAGTGATTATGTTAGTATCTTACATTACATGTTTTGTGTTTAATTGTAATGAATCGTATTTCCAAGACACCTGAACACAGTATAGGCATGATTAGAACATTTTCATCCAATATCATACCTTATGTAATAAGACATAAACAATTCAGATTGCTGTCATACCAAATGCAGTAAAAAATTATTTGTTTAATAAGTTGGATTAGATTATGGAACAAAGGATTAATACATGGTTGTTATACAACTTCCACATTAGGGCATATGCTTGCTTACAAAAAAAAAATGATGATTCATGCCATTCAGTATATGAAAGTGTGATTTGGCAACTCGTGCCTGATCAGGAGATGAACTTAAAATTTTAATAGTTGTGCAATATATCAGAAACTGAATTGGTATGACCTTAAATAATGTATTGGTAATAACTCATATGTTGTAAGTGAGGAATATGAAATTGACTCTTTCTGTGGGAAAAGTGCTGTTGGACTTTCCATACATTGAGGTAAATGATGTGGTTATTGTGGCTGTTTATGTTAGCTTAATTATACCATTTGAGATCAGATGTTTTTGTCCTAGAATATTTAGACGTGTAATGTGACTTTCCATTGAAATATTTAATTTAATTTATTTGTTGTGTAGTTTCTTCCCTTCCCTCTTCATCCAACTTCCATTGTACAAGATGAGTCAGTTTCGATGCCCATATTTCTTTTTTCATGACCTTGGCCTTCCAAGTAGCTATTATCATTAATTTTTTATCTTGTCCAAATTCTGCATTTATTTATCTCCCCCATATGAGTCCCACCCGTCTCTCTTTGATTTTACAATCCGGACAATACTAGACTTAAAATTAAATTACGTTTTCCTGTGCTTTTACCCGCCTCCTTCTGTTCCTCTGTTGTTGTACTGACA
>NW_019060305.1:568514-598619 GCF_000696155.1 Zootermopsis nevadensis | reverse complement strand
CTGTATATTCTGAACAAATATAAAATGGTAAGAAATAAATTAATAAATGCTCATTGTACAGTTATGATCCAAGTATGCGTTACAGATGGTTGTATATTGTTGTTTAACAATTGTATTATTTATGTGAAATGCCAGTTATGGTTTTCGTTATAAGATTTGTTCCAGAGATGCAGTCAGAGAAACTAAATGCCTTTAGACACTGGGAGTCTCAAACACATTTCTTAATACATTTTACAGATGAAAACTGTGACACTAATTTAATGAAAATTTGTCCTTGTATTGATTTTTAGAGGTAACTAGTCTTTATTTAAAGGTAATATTGTTTGTTGTGTTGGGTCACAAAGATCACCGTGTCACTAAACATCACAATATGATTGTTAGCACTCTTGTGCGTTTTGGAGATCTTGATTTTCTTTTCAGAGGCTGGATGTCCTGAATGAGGTTTTTATGCATTTCCACAGTCCCCCCAGTCGAAGTCTGGGATAGAACCTGTATAAACATATTTGAACCATAGAATTGTTTGTGCAAGGCCTTCAGGCCTGCAGTCGCTTTAGAACTGTTCCATTTCGCCCACCCATGAATAAAAATAATTATACACCACTTGACTGTCATCAAGAATTTGTGGATATTTAACCTTAAGTAATATGATACTTCGACACAAAATGACTTCCCCTTTTATTTATAGAGCGCTTGTTCAAGTGACTACACGTTTTGTGAATTGTACGAACTGTTCGATAAGTTGTGAATGAAACTTTGTATTTATTTGTGACAGCATTGGTTACTTCCGGTGATGTCTTTGTGAGGTATTTGCATTACTATGCCTGTATCAGGCAAGCAGAATGATTGTATTTTATCAATTTTAATTTTAATAAGCATGTGGTAGTAAGAAAGTGTGGTGTGTTCACTGATAAAGTTGAATGAAATTCATTTCCCGGCTTCCAGTTGGAACTGCATGACTTACTGTCAAGCACTACGAGGTTTTAAAACTTTGCATACCGTGTAGTGTATTAGAATATAAAATAAGTAAACAAACAACTATTAACACTATGAAGAATACACTATTGCCATACGCGTTTCAACCTCAAGAGATCATCATCAGTGGCATCAAGGGAATTAATTCATTTAATCTAATGGTTTAAACTGGATTTAGAAAATAATTGAGGTGTTTCACAAACGTATTTCAAGTGACACTGCACTAGATGTTGTTATTCACTGGAGTAGAACTATGCACTTAGCTATTGATCCGATGGTTCAGTGGCTGTAGCTGGTCTGCGGTGAGCTGTAATTGCGTCGTCCGTACCTGTGAACCCACGGTTCTGCAGTTCACAGGTATGGACGACACAACTACAGCTCCATACCTGTGAACTGCAGAACCGTGGGTTCACAGGTACGGACGATGCAACTACAGCTCGCCGAAGACCAGCTACGGCCACCAGATAAATAGCATAAGTGCAGAGTCTATTCCTATAAATAACAACATCTAGTGCAGTTTCACTTGAAATACGTTTGTGAAACACCTTATTTATTTTTAAATCCAGTTTGAACCATTTGATTAAATGAATTAATTTCCCTGATGCCACTGATGATGACTTCTTGAGGTTGAAACACGTAAGGCAATAGTGTCTTTTTTATAGTGTTAATAGTTGTTTGTTTGCTATTTTGTATACTAGAAGGTTTTTCCGATAAAAGTCCAGCATCCCTTCACGAAAACCGTAAAACTGATAGCTACTTTCAACTTTATCGATTAGCTTGATGTATTTAACGGAGTTAGTGTTTGTGGTGTTTTCAAGTGAATTGTTGATTGACGAGTGACTTTTATAACATCTGTAAATGTAAGTAAAAGGTAATATATAATTTTAGGAATTTACATTTAATCTTGCTAGAGAGTTTATGATAGTAATTGTGGTGCGCAGGAACATACACAGTTGTATGCTGTTTGTGCAAATATACATGATGCTGTTTTTATTATGTTAAACATTTACTAGAAGTAAGAGAACTCTGAATATAAATTTTCTGGTAGAATTTGTGATTAAAATGTTTACATTAAGCAACATGTTTCCCTGACAGTGCTAAGTAAAGAGAAGCATTTAGAAATTCCACATCACAGAATTTGTTGTTCTCTTTTTCAGCTCATCTCAGTGTGTTATTCACACGCCTCCAATGTTGAAGATTTCTGTCTTCTGGGTTGTTGAGCTGTGTAGTCTGGTCGATGTTAACCAACGTTTCAGAGGTCATACTGCCTCCGTCATCAGGGCGATGACCTCTGGATGATACAATCAGCCACTACAAAGAACCCCTCTATAGCGATAATTATCGCTATAGAGGAGATATAACAGAAAGTTGTTAGGATTATTGACACATTTACGCGACATTTTGTATATTTTAGTGTTACAAATATCTCATTTAACTACTCAGAACGACGTTTTTACTAAGACGAAGTGAAACAAAATCCGCACTCCACAAAACTCTTGTTTGCCAAACAGAACGACAAGGACAACTGAACCAATTTATTGAACATCCCTTGGGGATATTGACTAGACCTGTAGGAAGCAATAAAACCTTCTCTGCCCTTGTACAGGCTGTTTCTGAAGTAAGTTGTCCATTACAATTTTGAAAATTACGAAAATTGAGCGAAATAGCTTGATATGAATATCTTTGAAATGCGAACCTATCATGCAAAATAAATGTCATTTTCGTGTTTAGTAGCTCAAAATTAGTAAAAATTGGTTAGTTTCATCTCCGATATATTTTGGCTGTTGAACAGTGTAATTAATATCTACTACTTGTCAGTATAGCAGAGAAGCTTTCAACACACGCGTGTAATTGAGCAGTAATTTTAAAAGCAAATTTTCTGTCATTCTTGTGTGAGCTTGTTGCGTTGTATTCCATGTTGTTTCTGTGACAACTCTTGCTTTTCATGCATATGACAATATAATGTTTGCAAAACTGTTTATTAAACAGTTAAGTCATAGTGTTTAATAATTTGTTCTGCCTTGTGAGATGAAGTGACTGAAGAAATTAATTAAGAATAAACAGTAAATAATCCAAAACAGTGTTGCAGATTAAGATAGTTTTAACCTTTATGGCCCTTTCTTCGTGTTGTACGCACAATTAAGCTTTGTGTTTCACTAGCTTTCTACTAAGCCTTTAACCACGGAGTTAAAGTCCAGATGGCATGCACGTAATACAGGGGTATAATTGCCTGTTAACATATGCTGAGGGTTAAAATATATTTTTAAAGTGAGTTATGCTGCCTCCGTTTTCAGGGTATGAAATTTGTGGCAAATTGCTCCTCTGAAATGTTGGAATAACTTCTCAAGATTACACAGTTCAACAACCCAGAAGAAAAGGGTACTCACATCACCTTGAAAACTTCAAATTCTACGTTTTTAATGGTGTTTTGTGATTATCTGTGTGTACCATCTACTTTACCATTCAGTAACCACGTGTTTTTTTATGAGTATCTTATGATCCTTATAACAAACCGATTGTTTGAGATTTCAGGTTCCCACGGTGGCGAATATGAAGATGGTCATCTTCTGGGTTGTTGCGCTGTGTAGTCTGGTAGAAGTTTACCAACGTTTCAGAGGTCCTTGTTGCCTGAGTATTTCGCCAAGCAGCCTTGACCAATTTACCGTTGTACTAGAGATGCATCGTGTTTTCGTTGAGGTAGGGAGTGGGTTTTTTAATGTTACAATTTGTATGAAATTCGTGCTTAGACGAAGTTTCTGACTGTGAATGCCCAATATCCAACTTCGCCTGCATTTCGCGTTTAAACACTCTTGAGTTTACGCTGTTCCCTTATGTTGGCAGATAGGATTCTAAAAACTTAAAATATTCTATTTTGTAACGTCGTGATTTTCACGGACTGTACTTCCTCGGTTATTTTGTGTTTCGTCTGATCCAAGTGCTTGTAAAATAATTCGTGAAGAATCACTTGAAAAGACAATAAACATTAACCAGTCTTTGTTCAAGGCCCATAATAATCAAACCACTTAATATCCTCTGCAGTTCGTGCAGGGCATTTAAGAAACCCAGGAATCAATACATTTTCAATTATTTTATCTCATGTTCTGGGCATCTTAAATGCCCTGCACTAACTGTTTCTGTGCTCTGTTTTTATTTTCTTTTTTCTCACTTCGCACCTTCCCTTTCACTATCTTCCAGTTTCATAATTTACTGTGCCCCCTTTTTTCTAATATCGTGTCTCAGTTTCTTTCCTCATTTAATTGCTTCTATTATCTTGTTTTCTCTATTTCTCTTCCTTAGATGAAATTTTGTTCTTCCCCCCCCCCTTTTCTCTTTGACTTCGCGCCTTTTTTATTAACTCTCACCTTCGTTTACTTTGCTAAAATGTCTTTTAATTTCTCTGTTCCTTTATCGACATAACTGTTCTGTTTTTTTACGACACGGTCATGTTTCTGTAGGTTAGGGAACTGTGGAGGACTTTGCAGGGCGTTGAAGGTAAATGTACTAGTGCCAAGGTAATTTTGTTTCCGTGATTGTTCTCAACGATTTAGCAGCCCGGGAGCACGGAACAGTCAATAGTGACACAAGTTCGTGCGAGTATTAATGACGTTAATGCAATTTGTTAACGCGACCCACCTGCTCCGTTTGAATAATGCGATTTCCTTGACAACATCCTTCCCCCCGTCTCAATGCCTCCTTGGATGCCGGTGCAGATGTATTTACGCGTTAATTCAGTTTGTTACGGAAAGCAGGTTTCTTGTTTTTATATATATTATCTCTCTCTGACTCTCCTTTCAGAAAAGAGGTCTTCTTTTGTGATGCTTTGTATTCATCTAGTGTCGCAGTGGGATGGGCCTATGATTTGTTCCCGCCTGTGGTCAACAGGTTGGACTCTCTATTCACGTTAAACTGGAAACTATGGACTTTTCGGCTCATGGCTGCCATTTTGTCGACAGTTGGAATCTCAGAACCAATTAACCTTTAATGAACCATAATAATTTCCAGTTTCAATTATTTGTTTTAATGTGCTTACTCAACAGCAATAACAACTATAATTCAATTCATTTATAATAATATAATAATAATAATTTCTAAATTTTCCTAATGTAGTGAAAAGTGTAGAGATCAAAGACCACCCACGTATGGAACAATTTGAGCTTTGCTGGAGGACGCTATGGGGAGAAAAGATAAATTAATAGTATAAATTGGATGCTTATAAGAATTACAGAAATACCTGTATACTTGTCGAAAACTCTCAATTGGAAGCGGTCAGATACCAGACAATAGAGTAAAGGTATTCCCAGCCACTCACAGTTAAATCACGAACCGTTGAAGTCTTTCGACTTGAAAAAAACCTTGATGTTCGAAATTCTGTATAAATATTTTGAACTTTGTATGTGATACCAGGATATTTTACTCTAGTTTAGAAATCTTTGGAAGATAAAAAGTCCAGTTTAATTTATCCTGTTGAAATGTGAACATATCAGTGTCAAAGGTATGAATCTGTAAAGAAAAGTATCCAGTCTGCTGCAAAATAATTAGGGCCTAGTTACAATTCAGTTACAAAACAAAGTTTTAACAGCTAGGTAGTAATGTTTAAATACTAGTACTGAAGGCACTAAGAAAAATATGTAATCTAGATCAGAAGACACACAGAGTCGTTTCAGTGCGTAGTTGATCAGCATCAGCACCGAGATGTTAGTGGAAGATATGTGAAGACATCAGGCGAAACCCCACAATAACAACATCTCGGACAGTGTAACTAGCATTCGATCTCATGACGTGAAATGTGAATGGGATTTGTTGAAATCTGTCCGCGTTACAGTTTACCCAGTCCATTCTGTAGATGTATTGGTTCTGTGTAACGAGATGTTCAAATAGACAGGTGCATAGTATGATTTCAATTAATTATTGATTATTTAATGACTTTTAATCACTGAATTCAGTGTCAGCATCGATAATTGACCCACACTAAAGTTAATTGTCTGAAGATAACAATATTGTCTGTGATTAACTTTCAGATTTGATACAAACTCATCTCAAAATTAATAAGCGTCTCTGAGCATGTTGCAGTAAAGTTCGTAATTGTAGAAACGAAAAGAAAGTATGGGCAGAAATAATGAAGAAATGTGAGAAATTAAAAAACACAAAGAACGAATAAAAGCGATCGGAGCGTGAAGCCGATTACTCTCTTCCACTTAGTGCCAGAGTCTAGAATGCGTGGCGACTTACATCAATGCCTCTACTCATCTTCATGACGTAGTATAAACATTGTTTGGTTTGATGAGTTTTGGATGTCCCATAAATTAGTGGACGATTTGAAAAACTAAACGAAAAACTTATGTATAAATTTCCGTGACCACACGTAAAAAGAAACTCGAACGTTGTGTGACGTTTGTAGTACATAATTTTTTCGTTTGTTTTATAAATAAATAACACGCTCTTTAAATTGCTTGCTAATTTATGGACACCTTGTAATTAATGAGCTATGTTCAGCTGTCTATTCTCGCGTAAGTCAATGGACACTGCGTGTCTCATAGCAGTAGCAACATAGTGTTTTCAATCCGTAAAAGCCACATTTTCTGAAAGCATCAATTTCCGCCAAGCCTGTCAGTTGGTCAGGACTGTTGTTTGAAGCCAGATTGATTATATTTCCATCAGTAAAGACCTGTCATCATGTTACAAATACGATGCGTGTTTTTCGGGTGTGATATTTAATTGGGTATTCATATTGCCCGGTAGACTTACTCGTGAGCTATTATCAAGCAAAGCAAAAGAATTTTTAATTACAAACGTGCACGCTTTGATGAGTTAGCACAAGAGGAAATTCTCAATGCTTTTAAAATTAACTGAAAATTTGTTATTCTGTGGTTTTATCGTTTCCAACCCTCACCCCCTCCGCGCTTTGACCATCCATCCGTCGATCCTTGTGTCCATCCATTCGGAAAAATGGATCCTTTCCCAGAGGTAAATGGACCAGGAAGTGACCCATTTCTCACTGTTTTCAGAATGGAAATTGTGATATATTGCTTGGAGCATGAATTATACAGACAGGTTTAAATTTTAATGATTTCTTATAGCTGTTGATTGATTTTTCCCCAACTCAAGTAACAATTTATAGGCAAACAGTCTTAGTTTTTACCAGCCTCTATGTAACCTCTGCAGTTGATGCAGTGTCTTGAAAATAAAGAAGCCTTTCTCGACCCATCCACCTTACCATTCACAATCATTTAAAAGGTTTATTACGTACCATTTGAAATACATTTTTAATTTGATATAATTTGTCATACGTATTTATTGCAAAGTGCGCAAAAAGGGCACAGTGCAGCTGGATTGGTGCTCCATTTGCCTACTGCTCGGACTGCATCCAGAGCTCGTGCTGGTCCTTCGCTCTGATTGGCTGTCGTGTTGCCATGCGCTGAGGGCGGCGGGATATTTTCGAATGCAGCCAGTTAGTTCCGCGAGCCCGAGTGGGTATGATGTGTGGTGTGCGTGGTGCAGGTAGCCGTATTAGTTGTAGTACGTAATGCTACCCCGGTTAAGTGTCATTAGTTTTCCCTTCTCAGTGCTGGTGGAAGTGTTGGGTTCTAGTGTTTTATTAGTGCTACGACAGTTCATATCGATTACATCGACTGCCTCCGAATTTACTTTGGAATCGTATATCTTTGTAAGGACTCGCGTAATTAAGGTAAGACCTTCGTGTTTCAGTATACTTAGCAGTATCGATATGTATGATTTATCGATATACACCCATCCCTTGATTTACGTAGCCTACAATTAGATAATGCAAGGAATATAGAATAGTTGAATTGGACATAATGTGGAAGGAAGAAGTCATGAACTGTTTCAAGCAGTATCCGAGCGTACGGCTAAAAGACTAATAGAACCATGTTAAATTCAGGCGGGAGAGCCGGTGTCTTCTCTGTTGGTACCCGGTATGCGAGTTGGAAAGTGATTTAATACAGAGTTTATATGCGCAGAAATTTCTTTACGAGGTCACATTCAATTGGGCCGCGTTGATGCAGAATATGAAGATGGCTGTCTTCTAAGTTATTACACCGTGCAATCTGGTAGAAGTTTTCCGACGTTTCAGAGGTTTCTTCTGCCTCCATTATCAAGTTTTTTGCCTTTCTTTTACCCGATGGTGTAAGTAGAACCAAATCCGAAGCGGCATTGTTTCAATAACGCTGAACTAAACAAGAATAAAGATCAACGTACAGAGAAAAGAAGCCCCTCTTATGACATTGCACAAAACTGTTAAAGCAGAAGAGAAACTTTTGACGAAGTTTAATGCTTAATAACTGAACATTTAAGTAACTTTTGTTACAATGATCGTGAGACGGAGCTCATGCAAAACTCGTTTGGTAGACGATGTTCCCTGAGCAATCCGTGATTAGTGAACCAGTCGGTGAACTCCCTGGTGCAATCCAAAGATTTATTTTCGTTACGAAATAAAAACCTACGTGTGTGGGCCGAATAATGAGTCAGTTTAATAGAATAATCATATTCACATCTCGCTCTTCTTTACACTAAACTGCTGTCTACGTCATGAAGGTACTATTTAGAATTTAGGCTCTCCATTGCAAGTTTATATGTGTTTATTATTTTCTCCATGCATGGTACAGATTAACCTGTCTCAGCACTTGCTTCAATTACCATAAGAATTCAAGGAAATATTTCTGAAGGATCCACCATTTAACTTTCCGAGCGAAAGATGAGATTATGGCGTTAAAATTGCGCACGACGGCCATGTTTTCATGCGCCTTTCATCTGGAAATTTGTTATAAATATTCCCAGAAAAACGTAATATGGCCAGAGTACATTCTACTGTGCTTATATGAATTTGTCCAGTCACCTGTTTACTCATCACTTAGTTAAGAACAGCGAAAACAGTACAGAATGTAGGATTTGAGACTTTCGCGGCGAGTACAATCAATAAAATCTTCTCGGGCAATCACCCGCGTTAACTGGTTACTGTAGTAAACCGACGTTTCGGGAACAAACTCTGAGTTAACCAGTTAACGCGGCTGATTGCCCGAGAAGATTTTATTAACAGTACAGAATGTCTTTTATAGGACATTAGCTTGGTCATAGTTTTAATAAAATTTCTCTTACTCAACGGCGATATACCTATTACAGATGTTATTTAGACCAGTGGTATTCAACCTTTTTTGTTCGCGTACCCCCAGATATAATTTATCTTTAACTTTGTACCCCCAAAGTTGTTGGTGTATAATTAAAGTTATACATAGTATATAATCTACATCTAAAAATAAATTAAATAAATTACATTACTGATTATTCAGTGTTTATCATAAAATAATATATATATATGTTAAATTTCAAGTACCCTCTAAGATGTCTTCGAGTACCCCCGGGGGTAACTATACCCCAGGTTGAATACCACTGATTTACAGTATAATGAAAAGTAACGCGATGAATGTTAACGTCGAATTTAGAGGGATTTGGAAGGGTATGGTAAATATATGTTAATGTAATATCCCAGCAACTGACCGACTTGAAGCTCTGCGAACACAAGTATATAATATTAAAAAGTGTTTGGATAGCTGGAATCTATCCGTTATTGAGAAGGAGATGAGGAAGTAGTATAATTTATCGTTTATTTAAGGACACTTTTTTTACTGTTTCATCCATATTCGAATGGTAGGTGAACAATGAAGTGGTTGTTGAGAATGTGCAACAAAGCGTTCGTGGCCCATTTTAAGAGACTCCCGGAATTTTGGTGGAGGAACTTGGAGAATCATCGCAGTTAATATAGTCGAACACCAGGTCTGGAGGCGAACGCAGCGTCTCCCTAATTAAAGCAAGAATACAGGAAATAACAGTCCTGTATTAGTCTTTGTTGTTGACCTGGGGACGCCCATGTAAACGTGGTAATAAACTTTCGGCTTTGAAGAAAGTGGAAAAATTTTTGACTTGCTGAAATTATTTGCTTCTCAAGAAGTCTGTTCCATGGAGTATTTTAATTATGTTAGTCTTTTGTGGTGTGAAAATTATATCGATATTGAATCATGTATCTGATGTTTGAGTTTGTTAAATCGGTGAAACAGCCGATGTCGGTCTTCTGGGTTGTAACGCGAGTGGTCTTGAAAGCAGATTGGCCCTTACAACCCAGAAGACCTACATTAGCACACATGTACGCAGTTTCGTGCTGCATTCACGAAACGAATTCTGTAAAAAGAGACTATTTTAAATGCGTAATTTGAATCTCCACTGCAGAGCGCGTCCTTAGACTGTGGATATGAAAGACAACTCTCCAGATATATATTCTATGTGGAGGGCAGCTGCGAATGTGTTGTAGAAACATTCGCGTGCGACCGACGAAGGGTATTTCTCAAGGCTGTGGATTGAGAGTGGGTGCTTAGCTACTCAACGTTACACATGACCTGCAAGGGCCAGTGATCGGTTCTTACGAGTATGGTAATGAAGGTTCAGGTACCACAAGGTTGGTAAATGTCTTGGATAGCCGAGCGGCTGTCAGCTTCTCAAGGAGAACTCTTCTGCTCGGAGTTAGTCTGAAATGAAAAATGTGTTCGATCATAAATTGTTTGAATTGATACATCCTTTAATATTTCTCCTGAGGGTAAATGGTTTTAATTAGAGCTTGATGGAATTTAGTGGCAGGAGAGGAAAGTTTGAAGAGTTTGTCGGTTAAATGGTAATTATGGATGACATTACTGATAAAATGGTTTTACGTGAAGTTGTTTTCATAAAATTCTTAAATCAGTGTTAGTGGGTGTACAAGAAAACATATTTTAAAGGAATCTATTGCTGGTTAGCCAAAGGGTTAGAAGGATGAAATATCGACCTCATGGTACATGCCACCGAACGATCTTGGAGTGACAATTTAGCAAGTGGAAGTTCCATAATTGAGATTTCGTTTGACAAGTGAGAGGAGAAATTGGAGGGGTGTGATGAGCAGATGCGAATGACAATGTCATCACTGAAGCATATTTAGGACCGGGAAATTGAGACCTTTCACTTATTCCACCTGTTAGTTCGAATTTTATCAAGATTTATAATAACCCGGTGAAGACGGTCTGGAGCCTCGTGTCCCCGGTCCCCACTTTGCAAAACAGAAAGAATTGAATGTTTTTGTGTGACTTCAATTGGCGGAATTTTAATATCTACAAATGGCTCTAAAAAGCGAGACACCATTTCAGTGTTTTGTGAAAGAGAGCAAATTTAATCTCTGCTGTGTCAGAATATGATTGTACTGTATTTTATCGTTTAAGAATGGAAATTCATTTAGGGACTTCAGAAGCAATGAGGAGATTAGAGCCATCATCTGAGAAGTTAACAGCCTGTCAGACGTAGACCTTTTGTCACAAATAGAATTCCTAATTCATGACAGTGTTTTATCACGAACTTTGCTTTTCTCTCTTATTCTGCGAGCTGTCTTTTAAATTTTTACCGCTGAGACACTGCAACTTCTTCCGGATATGAGCCGCGTCGGATGTTGAATATTATCTAACGTTTCGGCACACATTGCGGTTACTTTCTTCAGTGTGAAAGTGTAATGGTTTAGCGTTCTTGGCAGCCTCACATATGTCAAGTAATGTTCCCAAAACGACCCAACCATTATATACCTGAATATGGCAACCGCAATGTTTGTCGAAATTTCGGACAATTTTTAACACTAGACGCGGCTTATCCCGAAAGAACTCCAGCCACGAAAACGTAAAGTAAATGATACCGGGCTATTACTTATTTTAGATCGATACGAATTCTCAAGCCGATAGTGAAATATTTTAGCACCAGAAATATGAGGCTTAATATCATAGTGTAAGTCTTTCTTTTGAAAGCATTGACATTTATTTTGTGATCTTTGTTTACTTGTGTGACCCTTCCATTTCTCCTCATATTAGTTTTCCCATATTTACCTTACTTCTGAACAGTTGAAAAGTGAACAAATGTGGACAAAATAAGAGAAGGAGTCAAGAAAGGAAGGCAGGGACAAAGGATGAAAGAGTGATGGAGTCGATGATGGAGTTTATTTTTGTGTGACCGAAGGTAAACATATTTCTGATAACGATATAAAAATGCGTTAACATTTTTGGGTCTTTTGATTTATTGAGCAGAATGCCTCGTGAGATTTAAGGCTCTCATGGTGGTGAAGATGTCTATCTTTTATTGAGCAGAATGCCTCGTGAGATTCAAGGCTCTCATGGTGGTGAAGATGTCGATCGTTGTCTTCGGAATTGTGACACCGTGTGGCGTTGTACATGGATCGCGTCGCGTCTATCTTGAGGGCGAAGTGGCTACAGCAGAAATGCTGTTAACCACCTGTAAGGTCACACGGCGTCAAGTCCAAGGAGAACACGATCGACAAAATGTCTGATATTTCTTCGCTGAATGGATATGCAACTAAAACTTTGCTTATTTGTTTCAAATAATCCAAGGTTATTATTTATAATTTTAGTTTCAAGATGCAGATACAATTGCAATCTTTTCATCATAAAATTGTCACACGGGAATCACACATAAGTGGGACATATTGTTTTAGAATGACATGGTTTACTGTAGCTGATAATGCAACTGTGGTAACTTGTCTGCCTCAATAAAGAAGGATGTGTTATCTTGCTATGATTGATTACAGAGTGCATGTTCCTAGCATTATGAATGTTATTGATGACTGCTTTTTTATCTCCCCCTTTGTATGTCGACTCACCAATTTTCTGATAAGTAAAATAAGCTAAAAGTCAGTTTTTTTCTAAAACAACTCATTTTACCAAAAGTACATCACAGTGCAGATACATGATTTGGAATATTCTCAGATATGGAATGTATAACAGAATACAAGCAAAAATAATTTCTGACTCAATGCGGTGTCTAAGGATTGCTAGTGGCGAGCTTAGGAATATTTACAATGTTGATTGTACATGCAGCGTCTTTCTGCTTATTCTAGACCCTAGACCCTTGGTTAGACGGGATATGTTGTAGTAAAATAGTTTTTAAACAGTAGATTTGTATCTATAATAAGTAAACAGAACCAGTGATGCATGAAATATGGCAAGAAACTGGTCGGAATAGGACTGTACTCTAACATGGAGTACACATTTTCACTCTTATTGTTGTCGACTATATAATATATGTCGATCGCTAGCAGAGTGGTCTGTACTAGGTTTTTTTTTTCAAAACAGATAAATCATTTCATGGGCTGAACTCTGTATTTTTTTCATTTTAAGCCAAGGTGCGCGATATGAAAGAGGAAAAATACAGTCCGGGTAAGTTATTGATTTCATGTTATCTAAGGGTGAATCGACTGCGGAGGTTGTGAGAAATCTTGCAGTTTGACACGGCGAAGCCAGTGGGTCGCAAATTTAGCTAATTAAAACTGAATATCGTCCTTGTACGTACAGATGTAGACCTGTTCTTTTATAACTCTCAGTCAGACACTTTACAAGTTCACTTCGAGTGCTCTAAACTTCTATTTCGTGCTTTCTCGCTTCGTTTAACGTTCTCTGAATTGAAGTCTATTTATCGTAATAAGATAGATTGAATGTGGAAGGAAGAGATTGTGACCTGTTCTTAAATATCGTATCATTTGCTTCGTGGGACTGAGGGAGACCACGGAAAATCTTGAGCGAGGTATGTGACCTTTGAACCGAGATCGAACGTGAAACCCAGAAGCCAGAGAACTGAGCATTCGATAGTGATGTCCAGATAGAATTTATTGTTATTCGCCTTCTTTTTTATTGTGATACTACTGCTGCTTGAATTATTGTGATCTGATATATGACTACGTCTTATAAACACATTTTTAAAATTCTGTATAAAACATTTTCTTTTTGTGGTAAGAGGACAGGCATTGGAACAGGGACATAACTATTCCCCACTACTCGACGTCCAAACCCAACTATGGCCCGGGTCCGAACACGTATCCAATAGGAACTACGGACTTTTTTGGAAGTGTAATGGACGGGGCTCGAAGCTAATCACGCGTATTTGTTAATGCCAAATTTCAGAATGCTTGGGTCTTTGTCATCTTACCCTCTGTACTTCTGCATGATATGGTGATAAGACGCAGAAATAACTATTCATTTGTCTTTTATCAGCCACTGAATGTGGCCTGGAGGACCGGAGTTTGATTCCTGGAAGTTACAGGAATTTCTGTTTTAGCCATCAAGTTCAGGATAACCCTAATGCCTACCATTCTTCTCCAGGGTGTCAGCTGTTTCTTTCTAGAGTAGAGCTGCCTTAAGCTAGTGCCGGAATGCTTTAAGTTTTACCTTATTTCTTCCTGACGCCGTCACGGTAGAGTAATTAGACACAGAAATAACTTGTGTCTTGTTTTGTGTCCCACATAAAGTGAAGGTACATGGAAGGACAGAAACATGAATTCTCTTCGAATTCTGTAAGACTTGAGGTTCTCGAATTCTGTTTACATTACATTGCATTCGGATTACTTTAGTCTTTAATAATATGAATGAGAGCCAGAAGAAGTGGTGATGAGCTCTGCTATGCGTAGTTTTAAGTCTGGTTGCCAAGTAACAACTCTTTAGAACTCTGTCATTTAAACTCCATCTTCAGTTGCCTCTGGATACACAAGGATGATTGTCATTCCCCCTAACACATTTAATCAGGAACGGCTGTAATTATAAAATTTGACTGTCTTTTGTTTTACGTACTGTTTGTATGTCAGGAAGTGGCAATAATACATTTTTACTTAAGTCCTATATAGTTTCCAAGTACAACCAAAAAACAAGGGAGTAAGCACATTAGACGTAAATTTAACAGTGAGGAGCTTTTAATAAGTGTTTTTCACCAAATTTTACCAGAGTAATTGCTTGGGACATCTAGGCGTAGGTAGGAGGATAATATTAAAACGGATGTTAGAGATGCAGGGTATGATGATGGGATGCGGGCTGGCGCAGAATCTATCTCAGTTCCCGTGTGAAAACGGTGTGAACTTCGAGTTTTCATAAAAGGATGAATTTATTGACTATCTGAGTGACTGTCAGCTTCTTATCAAGGACTCTGTTCTATGGAGTTGGACATTCCAACATTTTGTTTTGTCTTAATTCATGTATTTACGAAGGTTTTTTGGTTCATAGTTTACCTATGTTTGCTGCAAAAGTTGAATACGTGAAGTTGGATGCAAAAAAAATAAAAGAATTAGATTGAACTCTGGAAAGCTTGTGTGAGTACGGCAATGAACCTGTAGGTTTCATATTCTTTTAACTCGAATCATTATTTCCAAGTTAGTGTTACAAACCTCTGCAAGACAAGCGATTTTTTTTATTTCAATTTTAAACATTATTTATGAAGATCTCATATTTGTTATTTGTATGAATTCCAATACATTTTTAAGTACTCACAAACTTCAGACACGTTCCGTTCAATTTCAGCTGTCTGTCATTGTAGTTCCTCTTTTCTCCGCGGAAAATGTCTGACAAGAAAGACCGGATCAGTTCGACGAGTCGAGAGCAAAGTACACAAGAGAGAATCGAAGATGGCTGCAGTAGTGACGTCATCAGCACAAGTATGGAAATAGCTCTAAGAATAATTAAACAGGTGTATAGGAGAGAATCAGAGGAAATTAAGAAAAGAAAGAGATGGACGAAAGGGAATATTAACGGAAAGAAAGGATGAAGCGAGAAATGGATAAAAATAGTGCATGAAACTAATGAAGACGGCAGAAGCGATTAACTAAACTGAAGAAAGTTTTATGCAATAAAAATAAGTAGACGGATAACAAGAAACCAAGCAAGTAATCAACTAGGAATAAACGAATATATAAGCAAAGACAGTGATAACGTAAAGGAATTGGAAAGGAAGGAATACAAACAAATGGAGAGGGAAAGAAGGAATAATTAATACAGGATAAAGCTGCAATATCATAGATCTCCTCTCCTTATTAAGTGATAATCCGAAATTCAGGACCTGTGTTTTTTGCGCCTATTCAACAAAAATGAACAAGAAGTGAGAACTTCTATCTGCCTCTCTCTCTCTCTCCCCGTCCGCGTGTTCAATCTCCGAAACTACTTAATGGATTTGGATGGAATTTGATGCTGGAGGATCTAAATTACAAGTTGACAGGAAAACTCAATTTGGCCCCTGTCTTTGCAACAGATCCCTACGTTACACGAAGTTGAAATGAAGCTATAATTATTCTAAAACATGGTAAGGAATTGTACATAGCACAAAATATGGACATAGTTACGTTGTGAAATTTTTCTTGAAACATTTTTTGTGTACATTTTATGAAAATCACAATTAAATAACGAAACCAGGCCACTATGGTTTGGCTTTATCTGTCCGGCGTCTGTTGTTTTGAGGCTTGAAAATAAATGTATTTAGAATATGGCTGTCTTCTTGGTTGTAGCGTCATGTAGTCTGGTAGAAGTTTACCGACGTTTCAGAGGCCCTTACTGCCTCTATCATCAGAATTTAAAAACGTCTCAGATTAATGACGTTCGATGACTTTTAAATAAATTACTAAAGCTTTCAAAAGTTATTTATCATCATCGGCAGAACCACAAAGTGTCGAATCCAGAAACAAATTTAAGTTCCGACCAAGTACACAAATTATCCCGTGTAATTATGGTTGCTGCAGGTAAGGGACAGGCAGGAGCCGGACCGATTAGTAAACAGTCGAGCTGCAGTTATATTGAACTGTAGCGAGGTTGGCTGTGGCCAAAGCCAACACCATCATCTCCCCCCCCCCCCCATGAACAATAACACACAGGCTATGGAAGTTTCAACTCAGTACCTGTTGCTCTCTCTGGGGTGTGATGTCATCACGCCCGCTTGTGGAGACGTGTGTTAAGAATGAGAGGATGAAGAGAGAGAAAAGAAGCTGTAACCTAAAACAGGGTAAAGTATTGAAGAAATAGTGCAAGGAAAGAAAGAAAGAAAGGAATGAAAGAAGAAAAAAGACTGCTTTTTTAAAGTAAGGAGTAAATAAAAAACAAAAGACAGATCGAAACCTTGGTCTACAACATGCTGTACATTTATGCCAAATGGCGATATGCAGTTAAATAGAATAACCTATAATAAAAATATTGTGTTAACAGTGTAGGGCAGCCATGTTGCCAGTACTCACAAAATGGAGCCAACTTGAAAGTACTTTTTTATTTTACGGTAGCTGGCAATAATGACACTTCTGAATCGACTGGTCTACAAGGAGGGTGGCTGTAGCTATCGGCTCTGAACGTAACCTGTATATTTCGTTTTATAACAGAGCTCTGCAGTACCGAGACATCCTCTAATGGACATACAACACGAGAACCGATTTCAAAAAAAATAAACATCGACTGTTACAGTAAGGTATATCGATTCAAGGCTGAATGAGATCAGCGTACCAAAAGGCGAGCACTTTCAGTGACGACAATTGAAATTTAGAGAAACAGGCGAACTGACGTAAATAAAACACGATATGCTGACATAACAAATATTGATTATTTATAGATTTTCGCAAATCCTCCATGCAAATTATGGATTAGTGCATTCAATTAGGTCACAACTGTTGTATTGCAGTCACCTTTTGTTCGATGCTATAGACTTTTTCAAGCAATCCCTTTTTTAACCTAACGAATTAAGTTTTTGTTTTTAACTTCCGTTTTAAAAAAGTCAGTTTTGTGGAGCCTCAGCCTTTAAAATCAGTTTCCACCAGTCTTGAAGTTCGCCGACAAACAATATCCTGTTGATATTCATCAGCCTGGCCTTAACCAGCGCATTGCTACAATCGCGGGCGTCCCTTCGGATGGAAGGTGGAGGCTTCAAAACCACAGCGCAATACGATTATTAAATCCAGTGGGATGTGTCCTTAATATTTCATGAAGCGATTCCATGTCGTTCCATTCCTTTTATTGAAATGAGTTTCCGCCCTTCGTACAGAGAAGAAAGAAAAGTACGAGGGATAGGAAAGGGGTCGTTCTTGTGTTTGTTACATTGGCAAGTGGGCGATTTTGACTCCCGTATGCGGGATCGATTATTAATTTCTAGGTGATCTAGTAATTGTTAACTATTTTGGTTACATAATATCGAATGGTAGGATGTTATGGATTATGAACTGGCAAGGAGACGGAAGGAAACATGTTAATATAAAAATCCGAAAATTTTCCTAGAGAAACTAAGTAATACCATAAAACCTGCAATTTCTTCGAATACGTGGCGGGAATTTCATATATATCCCACATTCACATATTTTGTGTTGTTTAATATAGTATTTTTTTTAAAGAATACGTTCATTATTGCCGAAGTGCTTTCTTTATTTCGTATTTTATGTGCAAGTTTTCTTGCATGACTAATTATTTTCTTCTAAGTAGGCTAATTATATTGTTTACAGCCCTCATATAGGCCAGTTCAATATTAAATTTTACAAAAATGCATATATAAGCGTTGCCATGTTTGCCTAAGATAACAAAAAAGAACATTTAAAAAGAAAATTTGTGCTGAAAATTCTTGACTCATACTAATTTTGGCCCCAAATCGGGTAATGATAGATATTCTGCATGAAGACCTATTTTACCGTATCTGCATGTGTGCTTTATCTTCTTTGTTACTATTATTATTATTATTGTTATTTGATTGAGTTTAATGTTAAGGCTCTGTAAAGTGACGAGAGATACTCAAAACAACAGTAATTATTAGAATTCTTAGATCTTGTTGAAGAGTATACTCTGTAGTTTAAATTGTACTAAAGAAGTAGTGAATTCTGTTAATGATACTTCAGATGTGTGGTATCTGCTTACTCCAATTTATCTAAATATAGAGAAGCTATGAACCATCTTGGCGTTAGTGAAGCAATCCTTCTATAATGACAGAATTTGCCTGAACTGAGGAGAATTAGCATCGGTAGAACTGCTGAGGTAAAATTAAGCAAGTTCGTTGAGAGATACTTTATCCGACGTCTTAATTAATTTTATCCGGTTTCAAAACCGAAGCCAATTGCGGTTCTAATCGGTAAAAATTAGTTTAAAGTGACAAATTGACAACATTTAGAGGGCTTGTTCTCGAATCACTTTAAGCATTCATAATCCACTGCGTGGTGCATGTAGGCTGTGGCAGCAATTGTAATTCTATTTTAATTATCCTTTCACATTATTATTTGCCAATCCTCCTCTTAGAAAAATATCTACTATGTATGTTTAGGCGTTAAAATTTTGTAATGGAAATTTTATCAGTAATCTAAACTTAATTAATCAACCCTCTGTGATATGCTGGTTGGGAGATTAGAAGGTAAACATTATAATTTATAGTCGGACCCGTTCGGCTGCTAATCAGGCATGTTTTTGTACTGTTGATTAATACTTGTCTAAAAAACAACTTTTTGTTTAGACATTAGCTAACACAAATGATTCTAATATAACAATTTAGAGAGAAGAACAAATTTTAAAAAAAAAATCTAAAGAGGTAGAGGGAAACAATAAACAGGAGATTGTGGAGAAAGTACCAAGTGCAATGACAATGATGTAAAGAGATGATGATAAAGAAAACTTAAACAAAGTAAAGAAGATAACTGAGGACACGTATGTGGACTTAACTAACATTTGTACAGCCACAGGAAATGGAAAAATAATATACAAAAATTAAATTGAAATCAACTTTAGAGATTCTTTAGCATCGAATAAAATGGGTCATGGGGAGATATTATAAAAGTAAACAACGTGTTCAAGAAGAGAAATACAGTAAATTAACTAAACAAGAAGACAACAGCGGTTTATTCCGAAGGCGTGTTTGAGAAAAAACAAAAAACGCCTGCTCTCTGAGCAATGCCTAGTCGCAACTGGCCGTTGGCAGCTCAGCACTTCTTTTTCTTTCATTGACACCGAGCCTCGGCCTGCGGATCGACACGCTCTGATGTCGCAGCTTAGCGACATGCTTAGGGCGACCTATCGGAAAGGACGGAGGTCTTCTGGGGCGAGGAAGATATTGCAACTCTTGTGGCTACAAAGTTTGGATTCTACGTCTGTTCTTTCGTGAATTGTATTTGGAAATTTTGCTAGGATTTATTGATTGTTTGCTTTACTTTTAAAATATGTGCTTGATGGTAGGTAAGCTGAATTAAAGCAAAATAGACTGAATGGAATTTAACTAAACCTAACAACATATAACGATAGTTAAACATATATAAATTAAAGTTAGACCTGGAACTAACAGGACCTGCAGTAAAAAAACAACAGAATTTACTATAAATTGACACGAAAATAGAAATTTCAGACAAAACCAAGGTTTACACGGAGGCATACTAGTTTGTAAAGCGATAATTTCTTAATTTATTAATTTCTCATTAATTTAAAGGCAACAGAATAATCTTGTCTTGACATAAGAGGGATAGACAATAGCAAACAACGTTAAGCATCCAGTAAACTTTTATGCGTTTACTAATCCTTATTATGAACAGTAATTTACTGGAAATTAAGATTAATAATTAAGACACGTGTAAGCCAAGTGCACAGGTTAAGTGGCGCTATTCAGCATCGACGGACGATTAATTATGTACTGGAGAGTCACAAGCTGATAGTTGAGGTTCTGAGGTTCGGTCTGATTCCTTTTATTCCTTACTAGTTGTATTAATTTACATGGTAATTAGTCAATCAAAAATTTCGTAGAAGCAGTTGATGCGTTTGAAGAGAATACCAACAGAATGAACTCAACGTCACAATTTTTGAAGACGGTATTTTATTCAGCGTTTTTAGACGCGGTTGAGAATGACAAGAAAAATGTTGTCCCTCTTGGGAGTCGAATCTCGATGGTCTAGCTCGTAACCTGTCACTATATTGACTAAGATATCTCGACTCGTATAAAGGAAAGTTATGAAATTAAAGAAACAAAATTAAAGGGGAAGTAAGTTTTAATGAAAATAAAGAAATGAGCTGAAGGAGAACGGAACATGAGATGAAAGAAAGATAAATGGCAGCGGACAGAGTTTTAAAATGGAAGGAAAATGAAAGCTAAGATAAATATGTGAAAACTAACTATAATAAAATATTGAAGCAAATGAAATGAAATGAAAGATATGGAAAGAAAGAAAGAAAGAAAAAGAAAGTGAAACGACTGGGAGGATACGAAAAGATAGATAAGGAGAAGTAACAGAAAGAAAGAAAATTAAGTTAAAATTAAACTGAATGACGAATATTTTCTTGGAGTGTGGTCTGTTTACTCGCCAAAGCTTCGTTGCCAATATATACGACTGCGACAGGAATCCCGAGGCTCTGGGTGGAAAGACAAATCACAAAGTTTGGAAATTAAAATATGAAATATGACGAAAATAGAAAGTGACAAGAATTGTATCTCAGGTTGGATTGGATGCGGGTTGCCATGTTCCTCATTGAAATGAGACTGGAAGGAGAGGCGGGGGTTCCCTTGGAAACCAACACACGACAAGAATCTCCAAGCAATTCACTTCGATTTCTCGTTTCATTTTAACATAACAAATGACTGGTATTCACAACTTGATGTTGCCGTCTTTTCACATTGACTGCTAAATAAAATTGCCAACCCGTTTTCCAGTATACATTAAAAGGCAATAATTCCTTTCAGTCAAGTAATTGATATTCAGATCATTGTAATAGAACTTATGAATCGTCTAATTTTATGAATCTAAGTTTCGTACAGCCGTCAAAAATATAGTTTTGTCTTTATTCTTGTGATGCCAGGTTAGTTTAGATGAGGTTAGGTTATGTAAGGTTAAACTGGTCTAGGAAGTGTTAGGTGACTAGAAATACGTGGGAGGAAATTCGGTAACACACCACAGTCTATCTTTTTATTGTACGGATTTTGTTCTTAAATGCAGATGAGTAAGTCAGGATAGTCAGTCGGCTAATGCGACTGACCGTTGCCATGCTTCGATTCTTGTGAGGAACAGAAGTTTTACCTTCCCTACAGCGTTAGACAGGATGCAACCTGTTTAATGGCTACCGTAACGCCTTTCCCAGGCTAAGTCGGTTGGACATTGAAATTGACAACTTGCCCGCAACACAGTGTCCAAATCAAGGCAGAGTGATACATTTGTAATAAATTCGACGGCTGAGCGGTATTGGACTTCTTGAACATTGGAATCTCAGATTCGAATCCTACTCGTTGCGTGAATATACGAGTGCAATTATCTGTATTGTGTTGGTCTCTGTAGACAGATTCCTTACAATGTTCTGTCTGTGGTAAAGAAATGTTCGACCAAACATAATCTATAAAGGAGACACTCAACCAGAATTACTGCTCAATAGGTTTACCTGGAAGGTCTGACTAAATGGAAAAAGAAGAAGGCAGTTTAAGGTTAATATTCGTAATTAATAAGAAACCGTATATTCTCTGTGTAAGATAATATTTATATAATGGTTAAAAATGAAGTTTCCCCTATTCATAATCTCGACACCATCGAGTCCCGTTGTTACACCAGCAGATAAAGCCTCAAATACGACATATTCCAGGATAAAATTACCAATTTTGTGATTTTGTTTTTAATTTATAGCGCATTAATAGCGGTAAACTACATTAGCAAACAGAAATGGTAGTTATATATTGTAGTAACACAGACGGTAAAGTAACAGAATTTAGCCGTGTGTTGCTTTATTTAATTACAATACAGATTTGTGCAATGCAGATGCATTGTTCCGGGTTTAGTCGTCAGGCGAATGAGCGCTTCCGTCACTTATTTCCGGAAGCAAATTTAGCTAGCCGTTGGACACGTGGTGGCTGGGTAAGCCACAGAGCCGGTATGGACATGTCATTGAAGAGAAAAATCTGGTTTCAGCCAGAGATCGATCACCAGTCATTTCACTGTCGCACCCTTCCGCGCTCATAAGTAACTCCTTGGAGCAAAGTCCTTTTTGAGAAGCTAATAGTCGTTTAGATAGTCATTCATTTCCGTGAATTTTACAAAAGTTTATTGCTGTGTTTACATGAACTCGTCGTCTTGAGACAGAAAATCTAGTCCACACCTTTACACTTTTGTGTCTTTTAGTAATTAATCTAGTAATTGACGCAGGAATTGTCATTAAGAATATTTCTGTCTTCTGGGTTGTTGGGCTGTGTAGTCTGGTCGATGTTTACCAACGTTTCAGAGGTCGTACTGCCTCCGTCATCAGGGCGATGAATTCGCTGTGAAAACCTCAAATATTACAATTATCAGTAAGTTTAAGACGATATTGAACTTCCAAGTCTGTAATTTTTTTCTTTTCGAGGAATGTGAATGCTGGTCTCTGAAATAAACACACATCTGTCCTGAGAAAATTCTAATTTTATTTACTCTTACTAAGATTCTTGAACCTTCATAAATCGATACATTTATTTGTGCCTGTAAATTAACATATTTGTGTATGCAGTACGTTCTAGTTCTTCAGTCTTCTTCTTATTTGTTCAGTAAAATTAAAATTTCATTTTTTAAACCACCGATACTATCTTCTCCTCTTTGTTTATCTTTATTTTATATTCCACTTTTACCATTCTCTTTCACATATCTCACCGCTGAAAATGTGCTATAAACTGCGTTCACGCGCGCCTGCCATATTATGTCCAAGCAATACGAAGTACAGTAGTGGCAGAGAAGTTGCCGCATGAGCACGGCGTTTCTAATAATTTGAACGAATACAGCAATGCGACATTAGACCATTGACATGGTAGCTGTCGAATGAAATATGAAATGGGACTGTTTGTAATTCTCACGTCAACGATGATATGGTTTGTTTGCAAAGAGGCGTAAGTGTACTTTAGTTATGCAGAATGTCTTCTTTGTTTGTGATGCGTTTTTATGACACTTGGCAACCACTAGAGAGGCGATATAGTTCTTAACAAGTGGGTCGCATTTTCTCTATGCTGTTATATAAGAATTCCAGTGGGTAGCGAATCATTTTAATTCACAGCAGATAGAATTTGACCAATTGTTAGCAAGACATTGACATTTAAAGTTCAAGTAGTAGTTTAAATCAGTTTTATTACTTTTGACTTCTTATTAATTGCTATTATTATCCTTACTACTACTACTACGACAATTTTTCAGTTTATATTTATTTTGTGTTAGTTTCTTTATTGTACGTTTGTTTATTCATGTTAATGTGAAATGTTTAGATTTTGTGTCGTATAAACCGAAATAGAGAAATGGGATACGCAGAAGAAGGCAGGGGTGTGAAAATTGGGAATGATTTTAGGAGGATAAGAGAAACGAAGACGTTGGAGAAGAAAGGAAATACGAAAGAGGAGTGTAAAAGAAGAGGTTAAGAACCGCTGCTTTTTTAGTATACATCGCCATGGTAGTAGCAAAACTCTAATCGAATAGATCACAGTCGTAGCGCCCCTGACTTATTTATGTATCCGATTCGAACGCCGATGCTTGACACTGGTTAAAAGTAAAGATTTTTCTCTTTCGTTTTCTGTAAGAGTAACATATAGAAGTGGTTGTTAATTCTTCGACATCGTTGTACCAAATAATGCGATTGCTTTGTTAAACTTCATGAACTCAGTGACTTGTTCAGGTGTACAATCACCTATTGCAGATTTTTTTGCGTAGTTCAAAGGAAGTGTTTCTGTAAGAATCAAAAAAGAGGGAAAGCAAAAGGGGAAAAAGAAAGGAAGAATAAAAGAAGAAGTATGTAAATTATTCGTTCATTAGTTTTTAAAGTGGTCATTATTAAATCTATATATTTCTAAAAAAAATAAGGAATGAGCAATAATGTCGTTGAGGAAGTAAGACCAAACACAACAGGTCCCGTTGTACCAGTGTTACACGACCCACAAACCATTTAAGCTTACTGTACCGCTGCGGAGAGACAAAGATACATTCAGTGGCACTTTGAGAGACCATCTTGCTACGTACAAAGAGGTTGCATGAAGCTTACCCTTGCACGCAAAGTGTTCTCTGGATTTCTGAGTGGCGTCGAGGCAGCCGAGCACCGCGGGGGATACGAGAAGCAGCGTGAGGTGTCTTGCGAAATACATTACTTAAATCAGGCCACAGTGAAATGAATCTGACACGTCCCGTGTCCCGTGTAGACTACTGTTGTCTGTGAGGAAGGGGAATATCACAATTATACTGAGTGGAGAGTCATTTCTTTGCATTTTAACTTTTTTGTTTCCATCTGTAGAACCAGTTAAAAATGCAGCTTGTGCTTAATTTATTTAAAAATTCAGAATGTGTTCAACAAATACTACACAGTCAATCGTTAACCCTTGGCTTATTTAACTACGCTTAACTGATTATATTGAATTGGTCAGAGCTAAAGTGGCACAAGTCAATGAAGGTACAGAAGGAGAAATTTGTTTTTAGTTTCTTCAATATTCACAAAGAAAATCCATATTTACCACAGCTAATAAAATTTACTAGTAAGGCCATCAAATTAATGCTCGTTTCTCATTTAGTATAAAGAGAAACATAATTTTGTACAACTTTAAACAAAATTGAATTATACAGTCTTACCTCTGAGGAGTTAAGTTGTGGGATCGTTGGAACAGTCAACCGTGAGGACCAGAGAGGGAAGTTGATGTGCTATCTCAGCATTTATGTTGAGGAATTTAAGAAGACCCCCAAAATCTCAGAATAGCTTCATTAAAGTACGTTTCTAACATAGTTTTATTACTTTAACATTAGCTTATTTTGTTTCATATTTAATACCGCCTTTTAACTACATACTTGGATTTGTAAGGAACCAGTTATGATTTATTTTAAGGTACTATTTCAGCACTACAACGAAGGATCCGGAAGAAATAGACACACGTAAGTCAGGTTGTGTGTTTATTGGGCTGATGTTGGAAAGACAGGCGGCCATAATAGGAAAAGTACCGATACTTTGGGTTTGTACCACGTCGCTGAGCTGCTAGAAGTTTTGTTCTGTTTGTTCACTTGCTGACTGACAGATACGGAGAACAGTTAATTAACTGGTCGTAACATCAGACGGTGTTGGAGCCTCGACCTAATTATGCGTGCAAAGTGAGTGAAATTTTTAGGACGATCGAAGGGAAATTAGTTTAGCGCTACAGGATTAAGTAGCTGACAATCAAGAGTTGCCTTTGTTTTGCTTGATGTTAAATGTGAATGTCGAGTCGTAGAGAGTAACACTGGTTGTCCTTATTTTGGAGGTCTGGCACTCAGATCTTATCTAGAAACCCGGCTATGCTGACGTAAGTCGCATGTCCAGAAATATGTCACGACCATTTTCTTCTACATCATTTCCAAATAATAATTCATAATAAATGTGGTGTTCTTCATTTGACATTATTTAAATTTAAAAATCGAAAATGCATGGTTAAATAAACATCATTGTATAATATATTCGTAATCTCCCATTCGTCATTCATAATCATTGTATTTGTCATTATCACAGTCATTACTATCCCCTGTTAGTTTCGTGGTTCTTTTAACGATACTATCAACTCTTTTCTTAGTATGGCGTCGAATAGCAGGATTACTGCGAAATTATGGGAAAGAAAACGACTATGGTAAACTTGACGACAATTTTCCATATTTGCGTGTAAGAACTAAGATGTAACACAAAAATCACGTCATTTGTTTTAAAATTGGTCAAACTTTAATTTACCTAGTGAAAATTGTCTTCGATCAACATGTTTTATGGGCATTCCTTATCTCTGATGTCATTAAGCCAAGTAGACTTCATGTCTGCGATATTTTCTGTTGTCCCTCTGTTCATTTAACTTCATTATAATCTACCTGTCATACAAGAAGCTGAGGCGACTTCGGGCCATCATCACGCAATCCAGTAATAACTACAGCCCCTGAAGTAATCGGTTAGAGCTGAGAATACATTACCAGAAGCGCGTCTTTGTTCACAAGTGAGGATTTATGGATAATTATTTTTTATTTTATGTTCAACGCGTATGAATAATGACATTGGGTGCACGGGGATCTCCATTTTGCAAATGTAGAAACTGTTTTATTGAAGACTAAGAAAAATGTCTGTAGGTATGAAACGCTATCATACATCGCATCGTCTTCCTTTTATTGTTAGGTGAGCGAAGTTAACGAAAATAGGGGTAAGAGTTTCCATTCGTCTGTCCGTCCGACTGTTATAATTCCGAAAGTACAGAAAATATTTAGACGTAATGTGGCAATGGGAGAAACAATGAAAGCTGTCAAGTTGATTTTGTGTGTGTTTCAGGCGTTATAGCCCACTCTCAGCTTTGGCCTTTTGAGCTCGTGATCTATGTCAGAATTTCGAACTTTTATCGACATTTGGTGTGATCTCTAAGGCAAAGGCAGAGACAGATATCACTCGTCGGTTATTCGGATGATGTTATTTAGCTACAAAATAATTGTACACACATTTTGAACAAAACATAAATTCAGTTGTAATCGCCTAAAGTCGCCATCAAGTGGTTAGCACTTGTTGCTACGTTTTCGATCTGTCCTGGGTTTAAATCTCGGCCCGGAGACCGGCTGCCACAACTGAGAGTTATAGTAATTTTCCTCATCTCCTCCAGGCAAATTCCGGGATAGTATCAAATTAGGCCACGACCACTTCCTTTAGTTCCAATTTGTTATTATTCATCATGCTATAAATCGATGATACGTAGACGGAGCAACTAACAGCATCGTTAAATAAGCCATAAATAAATAAACGTTAATATATTTTTAAGAAGTTTCATTGTACAAAATATTTTTACTTGTCATAAAATGCAGAAATAGGCAAACGCTATCTCAAAAATTTTTACTTCAGGAATTTTCAGATGGTCGATTATTTAACACTATGAGAGGATACAATTTTAATGCTGTGCAGTGTGAACAGCTTCACAGTGATGTTGGTATCTATTAAAACTTGAATTCAAATACACAGGTTTTAAGTACCGGTGCAGTATTCGTTAATTCAATCTGAATTCCTGTTCCCAAGATCAAGCCATTAGATTCCACGACGTTTCGGGGGCTGGCTCTGCCCGCGTCTTCAGGTGATGATACCTACTGTGTTGAGCCTGCTTGAAGGGACAGGTGATTATTCCCTTCTAGCGGACCCAACAGAGTAGGTTTTATCATCTGAAGACGAGGGCAGAGCCAGCCCTCGAAACGACGTGGCTTCATTTTAATATACTAATCGAAGGACTTAGTCCAGGAAAGCAACGTTATTGAAACGTAGGCAATGCAAATATAATCTCTACTGCCACGTACAGTGGCAGTAGACATACATTTATTCATATGGATGATCACAACAAGAAGAACGTGTTGCATATGTAATTCATTTAGTGATGAAAGTAGGTCTCAGCTCTGTCCTGCGGGCGTGGTATTGTTACAAATCCCCACCGTCTGTCTCTCACACACGTCCGCTGCACATGGCCGATTTCCCACCTCCGTTATGTAGGCGTGTTTGTCCTCATCGCTCTGTTTTTACAAACTGGCTTTCAATCAAAGGTCCGTGAGACCAAGTGATACCTGTTCATATGTTCCTCTAGAGTCTAGACCAATAGTTCTCGTGCTATAATGGAGTGATGTACGAATGGACACTTTGCGCTGTGTACCTTTTGAGGTGTCGTCAATGTTGGCGACACTGGAACTTTCTGACAAATAAGTGCCGGTGGAGGTCTTAGGAAACTCTTCCATGTTGACTGGTGACCTAAGCTACACAGCTGAACATACAGTATCTCCCTTGACTTCTCCGTTCCCCTCCCCGCCACACCCGTCCTGCGATGCAAACAACACGAGCGCTCTCCGACGACATCGAAAAACCTTGGTCAGACCGGGAAAACCATGCAAATTACGTGAAATCTGTGGTCTTATTTTTGTAGTTCTTAGTAATGTTCGGTACGGCACCTTTAAATAACTTAAGAAAGAGTCAGTGAAAGTGCAACGGAAGTTGAATTAATGGTTATCATTTCGGAATAGTGCTATAGCTTGAAGACTGCTAGGAACATGAACGGCCATTAGAACCTGAAGAGTTGCGCTGGTAGAGTATGATTTGAATGTCGTGTTCAGGACGAGTTGTGTTACTGCGATAAGGGCAGCCATTAACCTTTATTGTGCCGATATCTACCATATCGACCTCCGTGTGTAATGAGTCCGCCATTTCGTATTACTACTCACAATCAGTCTCCAAGTAACAATCGAAAACCTACGCGATCTTCCGGCGGGATGTTTCTTATCAGAACCAATAAAATAAAAATAATTAAGCTAACTTAAAATTTTTGAAGGAATTCTTTAATTTCATCCAACAAAAGAACGCATTAAAATGCTTTTTTAATCGAAATACCATATTGACAGCCACCGTCGACTCGTGTTAGTCATTACTTTGGGGATTATGAGTTCGAAACTCGGTTTGGAAACCCGGAGTCCATTCAGTTAAACGATTACTGCCGATGAAAAGACTTCACTGCAGCTTCATTTATCCACCATACGCACTCATTCTACAATTTGGAGTTTTGTCCAATTTTATTTAAAAAGCGACGTTAAATCGGTACATGTTATCTGTGTTCAACTTTGTTGTAAACTCTTGAGATGTGTAACCGTTTGTGATTCACACGTTGATGATCTATATGAGTCAACCGGGCAAGATGCCTTCTGCTGTCTGAGCAGCCGAACATACTAGTAAAACGTACGACCTGTGTTGTGAGCTCTTTGTGTTTTCTGAATGGCCACATGAAACTACGTACGTTAAATCAATTTGTGTCACCGAATGTTTAGTGTCAGCAACAGGTAATGAAATGATATGGCGTAGGTAATAAAATTCATGTCGTGGCGTATTAAAGGAAACCGCAGATCTTATTAAGATCTTGGGAGCTGGAAATAATTGTAGAATTTGGTGCAAAAGTGTAGTAGCTTAAAAAGTATTTTTTTTTGTAATTTTATTAATAAAACCGTTTAAACAGCGTTTAAGTACAATAACGTGAATTATATAAGTACTAGCGGAAGTTTGCACAGACCTAAAATATACAGTTTCTTCACTTATTTTCATTAGTTTAATGGGTCACGGATTTTATTCTTGGCCTGAAGACCGACTACTTAGATTTCTCGAAGATTTTTTTAGTAATTTGAGTATAATTTACGGATAATAATTTAAGACAAGACACGGCTTCTTTCTTCATCACACTTTGCAACTCATAATCCCCAGTAATCCTAACATTCGACACTAAACAAGCTACAGGTGACTCGTTGTACGCGGAGGTAGAGTTCCTGCGAATTACCTCGTATATCGAAAACGCGTTAATCGAAATTCCGTATAACGAGTTACCTGTAAA
>NW_019060305.1:519300-531851 GCF_000696155.1 Zootermopsis nevadensis | reverse complement strand
CCAGCGCCCGGATGATGGTAGTCCACCTGGACAGGTTGACGCCGTATTCGGGTGCTGCTCGGGACGAGCAGCTTTAAGGAGGGGGTAGTGTGACGTGTTGCCTTGAGAGCAGCATAACAATGTCAATAAACAGTTTAGTTGTCTGTTTATTGACATTGTTACGTATGCGGCATTGTTGTATGTTTATAGACATTGTTGCTTTTGGCATTGTTGTATTTGTTTATAGCCATTGTTGACAATCCCACTTCTGACACCAATGTAACGTGGGTCGGCGTTGCAACCTAGATTGTCAACCCTGATTTATTCACGTCAAATTAGAAACGAGGTAACCACAGCAGGTTCAAACCCGTGGCTACATCAACAGAAGGACTGTTACATTTCCTCTTCAACATTTTTTTACGTTTCTCTATTAATTTCTCTCTGTGCTTGTAGGCGTAATCGCTTGCATTCGGTAGGTTCTCGATGACACAGGTCGACATCCCGGATCTACAAACATTCATGTCTGCCGCCTTGTCCCATTGATTTTCCTTGTCATTGAAACATGCGACACGGTGTAAGTTGTCGTCCAGGTTATAATAATGACAGATGACGAAGATCTTATCGTCGATGACTTCTGCGTTTAATTGATGGTCATAGAAGTTCATGGCAGGGAAACGTAAAAAAATGTTGAAGGGGAAATGTAACAGTCCTTCTGTTGATGTAGCCACGGGTTTGAACCTGGTGTGGTTACCTCATTTCTAATTTGACGTGAATAAATCAGGGTTGACAATCCAGGTCACAACGCCGACCCACGTTACAATATTCTTGCCTCCAGAAATTGAAACTATGAAATCTACCTTAGTGGTGATGCCATAGTTTGAAATAGAAATAAACAGAACTAAGGTACAATTGAATAAAAATTTTCTTGGATATTATCCATCGTCTAGTAAATATAAAACGTAAAAACGACGTTTCGGAGATAGAGTCCCATCTCCGAAACGTCGTTTTTACGTTTTACATGTAATAGACGATGGATAATATCCAAGAAAATTTTTATTCAATTGTACCTTAGTTCTGTTTATTTCTATTTCAAACTATGGCATCACCACTTCTACCATTGTGAGTCATAATACATTCCTTATTTGTTTGTACATTCGGTTAATTCTTTGATCCGTTTTTATTTACCTTTAATTTTTTAATCTTTCTTTTTTACCATTTCAGTTTTTTCCTTCACGTCTTATACCTTTTCTCTTCTTTTATCTATTCGTTCTTTTTCTTTAATTCTTGTAATAATTTTATCATCACGTAATTTTTTTATTTTTTATGCAAAGGAGTCAGTTCGAGCTCAAGGCAGTGTTTTCCCATTTAAACAAAAAACCATCTTTATCATTGCAAAGTGGAGATGTAGCAAGAATAAATTAACTGGTGTAAGGTCAACTGAGAATGAACATGATCACATGAATAATTTGACAGAGGTTATACTAGCTCACGCAGCTCATGCGATTACCACTGGGTAACACTTTCGGTAATAATAAAAGAGTAATTGGACAGATTTTTTTTAAACACACGCTGGCAACCATTCTTGTATCCAGATCGACTTGATGTATGCTATTCTGATCTCTTCATTTAAAATTCAGAATTTTAGATTGTGTTCCTTTCAACCTGAAACCATTTTTCATCTATTCTTTCTCTAAATTTATTCACAAAAATGTTCAATGTAAATCATCACTGCTACACTTTTAACATGCAAAGGAATTATGAGAAATATGATAATTCTGGAACATGAAATTTTTCAGTTAGTTTGAAAGTTTATTTCAGTTCGATAAATTTATTCCAGCGATAAATATAATACAGAGTCTTAATTTATCCTTACAGCGGTCTCCAGATCGAGAACATGAGGACATGTTACTAATTATTTGAATGTATTTGTCTATTAATTTATGTAGTGACAGGCTGATGAAAGCTTCTAGAAAAAGTTTATTTAGACTTTTAGGTATACTGTTTCTTAGATAAATGACTACTATAGGAATCAAATTAGATCGACACAATTTAATATAAATGGGTCCCGCAATTTGGACTGTTTCTTGCGGACATGAAAGGACACATGTGACGTTTCATTTGATTGACCTCCTGATTCATTCTTCAGATGAACGCATCCTCAGCTGCTTTGGGACTTTGTACAAAGAACAAACCAACAACACGGGATTTACAATTAGTAAAGCGGAAACTTTACTAATGTGAGTTACATTATTTTCATTTCGTACAGACCACTACACAGTTAATAATTGTGCCGCCACTGGTCAACGTTTCAGGAGTTAGGTATTGGTATTTATTCAACATCAGATGTATTGATTACGCTGTTATCTCTTGGACACTGGGGCTTTAATTATAGGAACGAAACACGCTGAGTAATTGTGAGATCGGGATTTGAGTTAGAAAAGGCTCGTACGATGTACGTAACGTAGTGTTCTGAAGTTTGGAATCTAAATAACGCTTCTGTTATTGAATAATTAATTTAAATGTAAATAAAAATACTTTTAATTTAATTCCATTGAACTGAATATAAACTCGTACACTAATGGCACACAATTATAAATGAGATTAATAGTTCAGTAATCTCATAAAATTTCATATTCATGTATTTGAATGCTTTTTATTTTAATGTTAATATAGGTATTAAATAAGTAATGGTGTGGTTTTGGGAATAAAAAAGTAAAGGAATATAAATTAGAATAACTGTATACGAGAAATTATTACATTAAATGAGTTATTGCATAAAATGACGCTACTGGACTGTGACCTATTTAGTTGATGCTGGCATTCTGGTTGCCTGTATTCATTAAGAAAGCATTTACAAATAAGCTGCACCGGAAGGTGACGGTGTTATTTTTCTGGGTTTAGACACCGTATGGACTCGTCAGTAGATATACGGTTTTGGAGGAACATACTGTCTGCATATTCAGAGCTTAAAGTTTCTTCTAAACGTTCGTATCTTCTTCCTTCGAGTCTACATGACTCTTAAAACACAAAATACAATAATAATAATCATCATAATTTATTATCCTGACCTCGGTGAAAATGTTAAATCTTGTCTTGTGTAAACACAGGTATTCGGGGATTTTGAAAAGCATTAGGAACTTCAGTTAGGCTGTCTGGGATTAAAACCGACGTTGTAACCCATGGTCATCCCCAAATACGGATGAAGAGATCTATCTTTCAGCTGGAACTTTTGGTTGCTACTTGAAGCAGACGATGAAGGCGGATATGTTGATAACTTTGAATATAACGTGGAATTTTTCGATTTTCATATATTCGTTTCTCTGGCTACCAGTACTTACGGAGTAGGATTTGAGACCTCCGTAAAGATGGAAGAGGCATATTCCTCCGAAACTTTAGTATGCAGCCTAAAGGCTACATAGCGCAACATCCCAGACCACTATTTTAATTTACGAATTATTTTATCCAGGATTTTACACTGTTATATTTACACGGTAATGCCGCCTCTATTGTCCGAAAGGCGCTGTTCAGCTGTGATTGTTATAAATTACTGCAGGTATAATGTTGCTATTCGTGCGAATGATTGCACGACGCATCGAACTGTAGCAGACAAGTTTATCTGGAGCTCACAGACTTCGGCATTTACCCCCGGGGCATGAAACAATGACATTGGTTTTTCTGGGTCTATTGTAGTTGCGAATACCGGATATATTTTATCGGCTAGGCGTAACGTTCCAATTGTGCCCGTGGGCATTGTTGCTTTGGGGAAACTCCAATATCATTCTCTGGACTAGATTATTTCAGGGCGGCTACGACCAGGTATGAGAAAATACACAAATTCATACGGAAAGTTTAGATAAATGAAGATTAAGGTCTCGAAAATACATTATCTTGACATCTGGTACAAAGATGCTTTACTCTTTTATAAATGGTAGAAAATTAATATTTTGTTCTAAAATTTATCAAAATTTCCATGTATTAAAAACAAGTTTGGGCATACCTAATAAATTTTAGGTAATGAACATTTATAAAAAGAAAATTAACATTATAATATGTATATCAGTTATATGTATAATAATTTATTTATATTTCTGCCTAGTGTTAGTGTTAAACAAATGGATTTTTAGAATGATTCACTTTAAATTATTGAGCAAGAAATATAAAGAAAATGCAGAGTCATGTTAAAAGATCTTGTGTAGTAAACAATGTATCCATAGGAGTGTGTTGACCTTGAAGAAACTCATTACAGGGATGAGAAACCTGATGTCATCTTCCTTTAAATTTCCTCTTTCATGGATGTCAACATTGTTTGTTAGCAGTATTAGGCGAAGAGAAATTACTTCCCAGTAAATAATAGAACAGGTAACACTAATTGCTTCGGCAGAAACGTCTCCGTTAACCTAGCAGCGAAGTATAAGAAACAAAACACGCTCTGACGGGATGGAAGCAATTTGAACAGCTCAGCTAAATTCGGTAAAAGGCGTTTTACATATCTGTTGAGTGACTTTCTTGTATTTTATTTTAGTCATTACATTTCCCTTCTGCTGTTCATTTCAAACCTCATTAAAATAGTCTTAATCGTATAATACTCAAGTGAGCGTATCATTAAATACGAATCGTCAATTCGATCATTATGTTCTTGTAATTAACAGTATTTTTCACAATTAATAAGAACATTTTGAATTATGTAATGGTGACGGACAAATCATTTAACTCTTGACAACATTAAATCTACTAATGGCGGTTGTTTGAACTGAAATGCGCTTGATTCAAAGAAACAAAAACTTACTGAAATGCTTATGGAAATAAAATACAGTTCACGAAAGATTTTATCATTTAAAATGTCCTTATTCACTTTAAGGTCTCTTCCGTTTACATTACAATTGTATTTTATTAATTTGTTGTATTTAGTTATTATTTTCCTTGTGGGCCACAACTGAAAATCTATCTGTGATATGATTTTTCTCCATTCATTCAACTTATAACACCGTTTAATTCCGTAAACTAAAGTTCTATATGGTCAACTTAGTCTGAAACTGTATTTATAATAGGACCTATTTTTAATGCCTTTCTTCAAGAAGTACGACGAAACTGCATCAGACCACCGACAGTATTGCCACTTGACACAGGAAATGAAAGTTTTCCTATGACTCTAACATATTATTTACCGTTAAATATAGAGCTGCACGACTTTTAGGACACACTGTCAATGTATTTAATTGTGGTCGTTATAAATTCTGCAACATAAGGTTTTCCTTGAACTTATATGAAACTACTGACTATACACGAAATAACCTCCCCTAGAATAAGTTACGGATAACAGGACAAATTATTTGAAACTGTAACCGAATTTTAATTGAAATTCCTCGGGATTATTCTTCTGGTTCTAGATTTAACACATTCTATATGGAGGCAGCCTACCTCAGCGTGGTAAATTTTATTTCATTCTGTAACAGAAGGAAATAAAAAGTAAAACAGATCTTTTGACATTTCAAGATGGAAAGCAGAAATAGGAACGACAAAGAAAGATGTAACAATAAGTAAACAAAACACTTGAGAATGTATTAAGAAAACATATTTCGAAATAAATATTGATATCTTGAATGAAACACTGGGATAGAAGCGAAAGAAAATGAGACGCAGAAAAGTGTGATTATTAGACAAATATGGAAGTGTCAAATGAACCGAACTTCAAAAGCCACGAAAGGACTTTACTCCTCCTTACCCCGAGGCTGTAAGTCAGGTGTATAACGTTGCTAGCTTCGCTACGCTGCGAGTTCTGAGCTGCATTTACTCGTGTGAGTTCTGCTGTTCATTTTGCAACGTTGTACGACATTTTGTGTCTTTGAAGCATGAGAATTGGTGAAGACTTTTGTAAAATAACAGAGTACGTGAGAAAACTGTAATATCCTATTGGTAATGGCTGGGCTTTAGGGAAATAGAACTTTTTATTTCTTGTATCGGGCATAAATTAAAACTATTTTGTTGTCTGGTCTGTATGGAAAGTGACATAATAAAATCACGTTAGCCAGCAGTGTACATGCTTGTTGCTACATGAACTATTGGCATCAGATTTAGTTGGGTTTCATCAGAACTTCCCCGCATTTGGGAAGTACTCATCGCTCGCAGTGCAGTCCAATAGGCTGTAAGGCTTGTCATTGCCTTCCAGCAAGGAGAAATAAATATAGCAGAAAACACTGTTACCTCTATTTCCGTATTCAATCCTTTCTCATTGTAAAAACGAAAACTCCGCTCAGTTTTTAATCGTCTCGGCAACAAAATAACCATTTTACTTTTTTTTAAAATCGTCGATTACTTGCACGTCGATGCCTTCGCATTTTGATGTCCTCAGAAATCATTCTCTCCAGTTCAGTACGCTAGCTGCTTTTGAAACGTTTCACTCTGAAAGCCTCTGATGTAATTTCAATACAAAGTTAAGGTAAGAAGATTAGTTTTTCATGTTTTAAAATCCATCGATTTACTTTATGTTCTACCATAAAATTAAAGTAAAAAGGACGATGTAAAAGTAAGTCCACATTTGAAAAGAAAGTTAGACCGTTGACATCTCCATACTAACCATGAGAAACGTGGCTGGTGTTTATATTGGATAGGAGTCTAATTCATATGCAAATTTCACTACTATCCACCCTGCTGGTCCCATTAACGGTTTTCTGCTGCAGTTTCTTACATTAGCTGGCACCTTAGTGGATTAGTCGATCTTAAGCTGATTCTGTCTTACCGTATCATCAATCTGAATTAATATTCATTACTTAAATTGAAGTTTAATATATATTTCATGTTTGTCTTAAATACATATTAAAGGAAGTGAGGTTTCAATTATATTAACATTTTTTATATTAGAAAATGTGAAATTGCTTCAACTGTCTGTATACAAATTATACTTCCCTTCATATTGCAACGTCACGGAATGTTGAAATGATCTTCATGAAAACAAGCAAATGGAGCGATCATTCTGGGTTTTTTCGCCGTGCAGTCTGGTAGAAGTTTACCGACGTTTCAGAGGTCCTTGCTGTCTCCATCACAGGGCGACTCATCAGTAAACCTCTGTCAGACTACACGGCGCAACAACCCAGAACACAACCATCTTCAGACTTACTGTGGTGGAAACCTCAAATCTTGTTCTTTTGACTTTGTTGAAATTTATTCTTTCCTAATTCTGATACGACAAACCTGTACTAACGTCGTAGTTTCTTGAGTGGCCATCAATTCTAGTTCATGTCTGAGACGTTCGAATTTAGATTCTTAGCCCAAGAAGTATGATATTTTGAAAAGGTTTTTATGGATTTTCTCATTCACTTATCTGAGACTATATAAAGCACACAGTTCAGAAAGTTTCGTTAAGTAATCTAAGCGTACTGGTACATTACAAGATAAGGAAAAAAGCATTTCGACATTATGAACAAAAATCGATGCAGTCCCCAGAAAACTACGTGATGAGACAAGTTGTCAGCCAGAGAGTCGAGTGAGTGTCATTCCATTGCGAAGACTGACAGCGCGAGCGATTTCTCGACTTACTGACAGGAATCAATGGCTTGTTTTCTTTTGTATCCGATGATGCGACTCCGAGCTATTGTTTTCGGAGAATACGTGAGCTAGTGAGGGATGAATTATATGAGATGCGCAGACCGGAAAATAGTATTTTGTCATATACGTACAAAATAATGCAACTTGTACTATTGGTTGTAGCCATAATGGAAGGAAATGTATACAGAACGTCTAATATTGTTCAGTATTTCACACGTTATTTCAAAAGATAGAAGAAGTATATGAAGAGCGCGTTTAAAAACTGTTTGATGAAATTGATTTTATTGTTATCTGCTCAGTACAGACTCTGTCATATGAAGTTAATTGTGATTTAATCAATTTCCTCAAAGAAATTGTATGGTATGAAAACTTTTTAAATTACTTCAGATACACATCTAATTAAGCTCTATTATGTTTCCTTAAAACATTTTTATAATTTAATTAATTAATAGAAATTAAAAGAAATATTTGCTGATTATGCGCATTGTGTTGTTTAATTTTCTTTGTACTGCTGAATAAGCAGAAAGAGTTATGTGTCCTATACATGGAAATTCTAGTAGAATACACATGGCAGAAACAAGAAGTTTTTGTTGGAAACTAGCAAAAAGACCACTTTTCGGAAACTGAAACCTTCGTGGAGAATAAATTAACTGGATATTGCAGGAAGTAGTTTATAAGGACGTGAATTTAAAATTGCTGTCTTATGCCGGGTTTTCAGTGTCAGAGTTAATGGAGAATGTCATGAACCTGAATGTTGTGTCAACAAAAGTTAATTGATTTGAGGTTCTCACGGTGGTGAAGACGTCGACTGATGTCTTCTGACATTACCAATGCAGAAACTGAGACAGCGAGCTACAAAATATTGTCACTGGGAAATATGTTTGTGGTATGGACAGTATCCTTCCTTATTGACTGCCTCCTCTCATTCTTCTCCATTTGACTTTTACTTCTAACGGACGTCGAACGCATAGATTCGCTTTGACTACTATTACACGAAATTGTCTTATGAGGGAGACAAATTTAAGTGAGCATCTGAAAGTGAAATTTTCTTGTAACTGTTAGTGTGCAGTTAACAGGAATACCGCCGTTGTCTTGTTAGTTATGTGTAATAACCGGCAGTGATATGGTTTTTGGTCAGTAATTTTAAATCATCTGCGAATATGAATTATGACGGTTTAATTACATTTTTGCAAATGCCATGCATTAATCTCCCCTCATGTGATGTAATGTAGTTTATTATCGATGACCTGGATGTATTCTCAATGAATTTAACACACACTTACTTGACTTCACGTGGCTTTTGGAATATCAGATGAATTTTGGTAAGATCTGAGGTTCTCAAGGATGACTTTATAAAATGTAGCACCCTGTGACGATCACAGGATAATGCAGGAAGTAAGATCAGCTATAACGTCGGTAGATACAATAATCTTCAGATTTATCTTGTCCATAAGCAGACACGACCGTTTTCGCTAGATCTCATAGGTAGTTCTTCTACGCTGTCATAAATATAAGAATTATTTGCAGATAACATGCCACCTCGTGTCGTTCACTGAGCTGTAAATAACCAAGGAGCCCAAGTGTGCATGTTAGCGAAAGGGGTGGCAAGTAATCGATGATCCGTGGGATGTGAAGCAATGTTAGGCAAGACGGCATTCACTTAAACTTACTTACAGTGCAACATGTCAAGTATTGGATTCCCGGCCTGTTCGGAGAACGATTAAGAATCGATATTCAACACATCGAGTTTGTCTATAATCTGGTAAAATGTAGTCGACCTGTATATTAAGCGACCACCTCTGTATCTTCAGCTGTCTCAAGGCCTGTCGCCGAAAGTCTGGCTCGAGTGTTAGCACTCTGCTTCATCTTGAGAAAGCCCGGGGATAGAATTTCGACTCTGAGAAACGCTACACCGGGTGAAACATTTTAGTTGCACCAGGCATAATCTAAGGTGATGCTTACGGCTGGCTCCCTGTGCTTCAGGGGACAGTTCAGTTTCAAACATCCCAATTCTGAATATCTTACAAGAATGGAGAAAGCAATCTTCTTTGCAGGTCAATACAAGAAAAAGCGTGCACCAGCCGAGTACAAATATATATCTAATGACCCCTTTATTTTGCTGTTTTGTGCACGTCTTGGCTTCGTATTATAATTTATTACAGATAAAAATCACCTGTTTGATTGCTATTTGAATTACAGACATACTGCGTAGAGTCTGAAACTATTTTTCTTCGTTCTTTATTACATGGTCACTTTAGACGTGTTTTACGTGCTAATGCAAATATTAATCAGATGTATAAATACATTGTACCACAAGTTAAAATTTGTATGACAACTCTTTTTGAGAGACGTAAATATGACAAAGTTGAATTTCATCTTCATATAAAGTAGTAACTGTGATTTGTGTGTTGCCGTCTTCTGGGCTGTATTTGTATATTTTTTTATAGTTTATTTAACGACGCCTTTCCATTAACTCAGATCTGGGATGTTATGCTGTGTAGTCTTGCGTGTTGTTATCAGAAGAATAAAGCATTGCCTGCATCTGTGTGTCCACTGTAGCGTCTTATATGGATTTTGATTGATAGTTCGGCTTCAAAATTAATTTCTCCCTTCAGCTTAGTTTTACTTTATATAACTTTTTATCCAGAATCCGAGTAGTGGTTTCTGTGAAAAATATACGGTCAGGGAGAAACAGGTATTATGAGTCCTTTATATTTATTTTAGACAAATATCTCAGAACAAAGATTAGTAGTTTGGTATGTAATGGGACTGGTTACAGTTTAAACATTTTCAGCACGAACCTTTCCTAGAAACACAGGAGCACGCACTCTTATGTAATTACGATCCAGTCAGTAGAGATTGTGCACAAAGTAATCCACAATTACAGGGGTATGGGATGAACTCATTTTCCTGCAGGGGAACAACTTAGAGATGAAATATACCTGTTCGTCGGGAAAATACGTTTCTTCGTAGTTCTGTCTCTGTTATATCTCGACCCGTCTGCAGTTTCGAAAACATGGGTGAACAAAGGAGTTTTCTTTCATAAGCTGCTTATGTTAACATTCAACAAATTTCAGACTAAGAAATTACATGAATAGACCAGTCACGAGTATCCAGTAAAACTGGCTGATTTTTGGATTGTTCCACGACGCTGTTTCAATAGCGTAGGTTATGTAGAGGCCAATAACATTTTAAGATGGTCTTAATAGTAAAGATATAAAAATTAAGAAATGGTCGTCATGTTTTTGAAGGTATTATCTCGTCATTCGCCTAAAGATCAAAACAGTAGCGAAACACGTCAGTGAAGATAGCCAGTAACTTGACTGATATTCGAACATGATCCTTTCTGACCACAATACTAGAAAGCTTCTGTTGAACAGAACTTACAGTATTTTTTGTTGTGAAAGAATTAATGGCTTTGTGTTGAATAACCAGAATTTTATTTTTTATGCTGATGATCAATTCATGGATTAGGCCCAAACTTGTTCAGACCAGGTTTTGAATATGAAATGACTATTCTGGGAAGCTGCGCTGCGTAATCTGGTAGAAATTGACCGAAGTTTCACAGATGCTTGCTGCCTCCATCATCAGGACTTTAAGGCAAGAATTGCTCTCCTTCTATTGGGAAGCGAATTGATATGTTTCTTTGAACACGGGTTTAACAAACGGTGATGAATTCCTTGACTAGCTGAATAAGGTCTCTGCGCTATGACATTAATTATTTAGAGAAGTTAGGTTGTTTTATCTAACGATTTTGTAATTGATACTTGGAAAGTGTGTCCGGCTCCAAAGTTATACTGAATTCGTCTACTCCTGCTCTAAATATTAGAAAATCACGGGGTGCTCATTTTTGTAATTAATTAATCCGCAAGTTAAATTTTGCATACCCCTGTTTCATATCATCGATTTCCAATGTTTGCTATAAGGTACATTACGTATTCATTGAAAAAAGTATATACCTAGGATTGGTGTTACTCGAGCTGGTAATCAGGAGACTCGCTGACAATGACGGCTCGATCAGGCCTAGTTCTTGGTTGATTGATTTCATTAGCTTCCGCGGTTTCTGGAAGTCAGTGGTTCTGTGTAGTTCGGAATTGTGATGCTCCCTGACCTTGTTAGCTCTTGTCGCCTTGTTCGTGGTTGTGAGATACCGTGGCATACATTAATTTGCTAGGAACTCACCAGATGTCTGAGATGAAAGGAACAAAAATTCCATCCACAGTAACAACCGTCATCTGTGGTGCTTCGGCCCGTTTTCTGTCCATGACCTCCCAGAAGAGTACCTCCAGAAGACTTTTTATTTTTCGTTTTTCAAAGTCCGGGCCATAAACGGCTAACATTGTTGAATGAAAGCTCCGTCCCTGATTCTACTTTTTATTGATTACAACGCCGAGGTGTTCTAAATGTATCTAGAGGCGTGAACTTGTGGCCGGCCGTGAGAAACGAAGTGACTGATGGCGGTTTAAAAGACAGCGTCACAGCGGGCGAACATCACCGGTGCACCTCAGCTCGCAGAAGCCAGTTATTTATCACCTCTACGGCTTAGACTTTAGAGCCGGCACTAATGTTTTATCTGCGAAAGAGATAATCTGTTATTAGTGTTGTTTAAAAAATTAAAATAAAATGCGAAATTCGTGTTTTGTCTCGATGTCTAAAATTCCGTCCGAATGTTTAATCTTCTTAACCTACAAAAGATTGCGTTGAAATTTGTCATGGGGAAGGTGTGAACAAATGTTATCGGATGGATTTTTTCCATATCAGGACTGTGAAATTATTTGCATAAAACTCAAATTAAAATGTAACTCGGTCTTTACTGATTAGTACCAACGTCTGTTGCGCACAGCATATTATATTACTAGTAATAAATCAAATAGTGTTATCTTCGTATTATTTGCTGATATTAATACCCAACATTGCGAAATTGTTTGTTAAATTATACCCTCATACAGCAAAAAAGTGAAATTGTCCTGGGCACTAAGCCAGAGCTGGCTAATAGAAATGTAAGGGTTTTGGACTCTCCTGTAGAATAT
>NW_019060305.1:467747-501530 GCF_000696155.1 Zootermopsis nevadensis | reverse complement strand
AGGTCGAATTTTTCGCTTCTGAATTCCCCAAGACGAACTCAGATGCACCCTCGTAGTAACGTAACCCCATCGTTTTAACATTAATTCTATCGACAGTCGGTATTGTACGTACGCGTTTATGAGTCACCCGGTGGTTTTCAAGGACTGAAGAATTTCAAACATTGGGGCTTACCTATCAGTACAAGCGCTAGAGTCAATTTTAAACCGTAATGTTTGTACTGAGAACAGCGAAAAGCAAGGTATATTAAAGGACGCCATAAGAGTTTTAATTATGAAATACATATTCTGCCACTTTGTCTGTAAAGCCATAAAATGCCTTCAGTGCGTCTTTGAATGCATGTAAATTTCAAACGAAACTCTCAAGCTGTATTAACGTTACATGGCGAGAGCAGACCCTCCTCATTAATTATGCATGTTGTTGGAACGTAACGTTACTCATAATTCTTTGCTACTTAGGTTTTAACTTGAACTTAAATTTATTCTTTTTCCTCAGCTTCTTTAACAATACACATTTAGCTGCTACAAAGCCACTGAACAAGGCATTGTTTCCTTTGGAAATAATGCGACCCCTTCGATAAGGTATGTATTTGCGTTATAAAAACAAAGACAGATAAATGTTTAAAAACAAATTTTGTTATACTTTCGTGAAAAATAATCCCGTAGTATTTAAGTGCTTCTTATTTTCTGTGTAATCTCCCTGTTTTCGAATTCAGATGGTCCTGTCATGCACGCGTGTTCTGTTTCAATCACAATAAGATGCTTTATGTTATATATTAATCAATTCTTGCACCGATTTTATCCGACCAATGCTAATTTCAGATGCAGTTTCATCAGTGCTGATTCTCGGTTGCCCGGATAAGTTGATCGATCTCTAATCTTGGCAATGTTACAACCTGTGTCTGTGCCGGTTATTACTTCTAGTAAACTGTCCGGTTATGTGTATTTTGGCATGTGTTTGGATCTTGTGGTACGACTCTTTTTATTTTAGATTATATAGCCGTGCAGTTAGCCTTAGAAGCAGACGCGCCTTTAAAATCGCAACCAAGAAGAAGTGAAGACTTTTTAGCGCGATATTTTTCTTATGACTATAATTTCCGATCATCATTAATTCAAAACCATATTTTAATAGAACATTTGACACAAACATCGGAAGCTGTACATTAATACGAAATATTTTGAGCGTTTTGGGTAACAGAATACCGTATAAATAAGCCTTGAATTCAAAAAAAACTTTGCAATTGTTTTTTCATTGTTTAGTTGATTATTCAATCAGAAATAATATTGAAACATAATCTACGATCTCATACTTGTACCATGCTAGCATACGAAAAGAGTAACGTATCAATCAATGATTTACTAAGTCATGCAGGTAATATGTGTACAAAGATACATTGAAAGGACGGTTCCTGTAACAACCATGTTCACAGCAGAAAATTATTTCACAAAAGTGGAGCGGGTCTGGAATCAATTGGGCCGTTTGTGTAGGCGGGTTTTTACCGGCCGCGCCCCTTAGCAACAGGTTAATATGCAACAGGTGGCAGCAGTCTCGACTACAGTGATACTCCGCCATCAGCCATTACATATTTTATAAAAGAAATGAAGCTTCTGAAATGAAATTGTTGAGGTTATCGGCAGGAGACAGGTGTACGTTCATGTAGCCTACACAACCAAGAATATCATCAACACAAAATGTTCTGACGCGCTGCCTCCATCATCTATGTGAACCATCTAATTCATAATACTCCTCACTTCAACCCAGAAGATGGTGACGGTGTGTTTCTCCGGAAGGTTGGTACACAACTGAAAGTCCTCGCGGCGTCAGAATCCTGACCACAACGGACACCGAACTACATTGAGAATCTCGGGTCGCGGACACTACATTGTTTGGGGGAGGGGGGGAGAAGTAAATTTTCCGACTCTGACAGTTCCTTCTCGTTCTTTTGCTAAAGGTGGAGTGTAGAAACGTATAAACGTCAGATAGTTGCTTCATATCGATCCTTAGTCTATTTCCACCCACAGACTGGGCCATTCAGAATACCGTCAAAAGATAATTGACGACAATAATCTTAATAACAATTACTTCCAAGAAAACATATAATTACACGATTACAAATTTAAGTATATTAAAGATGAAGATTTCTGTCTTCTGGATTGTTGCGATGAATCACCCTGATGACGGAGGCAGTATGACCTCTGAAACGTCGGTAAACATCGACCAGACTACACAGCGTAACAACCCAGAAGACAGAAATCTTCATACTCTGATGACGGAGGCAGTATGACCTCTGAAACGTCGGTAAACATCGACCAGACTACACAGCGTAACAACCCAGAAGACAGAAATCTTCATACTCTGATGACGGAGGCAGTATGACCTCTGAAACGTCGGTAAACATCGACCAGACTACACAGCGTAACAACCCAGAAGACAGAAATCTTCATACTCTGATGACGGAGGCAGTATGACCTCTGAAACGTCGGTAAACATCGACCAGACTACACAGCGTAACAACCCAGAAGACAGAAATCTTCAGACTCACCTCTGTGAAACCTCAAATCATATATGTTAATAATCTTGGGAAGACTTTGTTATTTACACCTAGAACCAAGCGGAACATGCAACTGGACTGGGTGAGCGACATCAGGGTTACGACTGTTAAAGCAGGTGACAGCTTACACACAGCGCCACTGATCTGTGACGCGATGGACATGACGAGGGAAAGCGACTGGGTTTTTATGTAACAAATATTGTTTTGGGAATTGATAGCTGCAGAACCAGTTGGTTGGAACATTTCCTAAGGATTAGTACAAACCGAAATAGTCATAATTTCTGTAGCCTAAACCAGGTTGACAGAGACGCACGAAACGATGGCACGACGGAAGGACCGATCTTAATCCTAGAGACGGAAAGTCCTGGATGACAGAACACTTGATGGAATTAGCGTCGCTTTGAAGCAGGGTGTTGCAGATGGTGATTATGATAATCTACTCGTTTCATTGAACCGTGTCGTTTAATAACGTTAATGAAGTAGCCAGTGCAAGTACCTCAGACCAGTTCTTCTGTTGTTTGCGCTCCCCGAGCCGTTCAATAACAAAGGGATTGTGTGTGATGTTGAAACAATGAGATCTCGTCTGGTCACACGCTTTGTTTTATTCACCGTGTAGTTGGGAAGGGGTGGGGGTTGAGGTTGGCCCTTGGGAGGTCCTGTGCTGATCGAAATGCAAATTGAAATCTTCACTGGAAAGCTGGTAGGCCTTCGCTCCTAGGCCAATGCAATTCCAGCCCACTGCGTATTTCGCCCCGGTAATGGTAATTATTCCGCCTTGTTTCTCTGCAGGTATTTATTTGACACGTGCATATTGGAAATATAGTCATTTCAACGTTTGTTATTATAGCTTAATATTGTGGCAATCCTACTTCGGGATCTTATGTTGGAATCGCGGTTTTCAAAGTTACGTCGACATTTTCCGTAATTTCTCTCGGTTCTTCTACGAAAATGTTAGTAGAGTACCTTAAAAGAAGCCATAACCGAGTCCTTCCACATACCTTCCAATCTATCATTTGCATTAATCCCAGTATTTGGCCTGAATAACCATGTACTTGAAGATTCGGCAGATCAGTTTTTATTATATATTTAGAACCGCTTATTTAATTCACAGATGGACTGAAATTAATTTATTTGTCTCGCAACATGGTTCAATACTGTTTTAGCAAATACAGGTGACCAAAAGAGGCTGATATACGCTTAATCCGTAAAAGTAGTAATTTAAGTAACTAAATATGTTTTCTTCCTTGTTTCTTTTATGTTTCTCTGGTCTTGTAGGCTGAGAGAGACTGGCACCAAGTATTTCAGCTCTTACTGACCGGCGTCCAGACGGGCCGTCGCTTTGAATTTCAAGTCTGACGGACCCAATTTAATCTCCCGCGCACAGCCACTAAAGTACACAATTTCCTGATCCCAACCCGTAACCATGGTAACGCTATATTTAGAAATGAACCCCGTGCTACCACCCCCTCACCCCACTGAGTGGAGGTCAGAACACTAGGCGCTATATAAATTTAATGTAACAATAACATACAATATGAAGGATCCCGATATGACTAGAACCAGAAGTGGCACTGAAAACTCATTGCATCGAAGTACGTTCTTCTACATTGGTCTTTTTTTCTACATAAAGTAATCTTAAAGAACAATGACGAAAAATACAAGAAGCAATTAAGCTTTCTCGTGGCTTAGTGCTGTTTCAAGAGAAACCTTTTTGACTTACTCCCATTCGCTTCTTTTATATCATAATCGTTTCAGTTCCTTCTTATATTTATTTCCCTCTTTTCTTCTTCACTTGTTTATCATTACTTCGCATTAACTATCTTTGCATGACTTGCTTCTATTGTTTGTTCTCTTGTTTAATAGTTTTTCCATTTTATTCTTGTTTCTTTATTGTCCTCATTCCCTGTGTCTTATACCTTTCTTTTCTCTCCTTGTTTCCTGTTTTATTTCCGTCTATCCGACACGTATGCATTTTCACTCTCTTTTAACCGTGAAGTAACCAAGGTCTTAGCCTTCGGAGCACTGTAGTGCGCTAAAAGTTTTCAACACGTTGTCCAGCGCTGTTGAAGATTACGAAATGAAGTGCGATTGCAGTCTCCCGATTTCAGAATAATTGTAGACTTCATTCGAGCAAGTGACATTTCACTCTCCTCCCGTTAAATGCCACTGTACATCATGTGCATGACACTGCAGTTTCCTAGGAAATTGCGAAGTTCCATTGGAAATAAAATCTAACATGTAACTAAGTAGGATTTACGGATTTCACGGCGCTGAGTACGAAGATGACTGTCTTCTGGGTGTTGCGCCGTGTAGTCTGGTACAAATTTGCCAACGTTTCAGAGAGTTTTGCTGCCTCCATCATCAGGGCGATGAGTCAACAACCCAGAAGACAGCCATATTCTAACATCAAATTACGTACAATTTGTAGAAAAATAGATTATTCGGTCCATCCTCGTTTTCCAAAAGGGCTATATTTTTGACATGCTTTCGTTGATTGAAAATAAATGTGTTACTGAATATACATAAGGCGAGATCTCATGATAGCAGGTTATTGGTCTTAGTTTTTAACCCAGGACTAACTAAATACGAAACGTACATCTTAGTTATTCGTCCACAGCGCTCTGTAAATAATCAGGTTTATGCAAAATCTCGATAATGGGGATCCTCATATTGTGTAATATTAATATGATTTTATTGTGACATGTGGACTGAAAGTCCAGCGTACGTTAGGAACTGAGGGTTATCTGAAACTTCCTTGGACTAAATATGAATTCGTCTTCAGCTTCAGGATGATCGGTGGGGTGGCAGGCCGGCACATGAGTACTCGGCGACGCGGTTCGTCGCCCATGGTTCGTCTGGGGGTGCCAGGGGAACAACTAGAGCCCTGGTCGGGGCTGCCGACCCTCCAGCCCCCAGTCAGTCCTCGGTATCGCCGCCGCCGTGCAGTCACCACCTCCGACTTCAAGTCATGCGCACTGGTGCAGACCCGCGTGAAGCTGGGAGACATAATGTGAGTAAATACACTTGGATTATGATTAAGATAAGTTGACTGACATTTTTGAGTTAAAATAACTGTATTTTAGAGAACGAGAGAGCTAAATTTGTGGCCAAAATGCGAGTTAACATGCCTGCGCATATTATTGAAAATAACATTTAATTTACTTTGTGATTTAGCCTTATTATACACAATATGAGACAGCTACATTTTCGTATATTATACCAAGCTATACACAGCGTGATCAAGCCAGAAGGCTGTGTTTGCAGACATGTCGTGAGTTGCTATATCAGTTTTCCACGGCGGCGAGTGTAAAAGTCAGTGACTTCTAGGATGTTGCCAGTGTATTCTGGTAGAAGTTCACCGATGTTTCAGAGGTCCTGATGATGGACGCAGCCAGTACCTCTGAAACGTCGGCAAACTTATACCAGACTACACGGCGCAACTTCAGAGAAATCGTCTTTATTTTGTGAGTTGATCTGATCTGACTATACATAAATAACATGATGATACAAGAAGTGTAATTTCCCGGATATATATTCAGTTGTGCTGACTGTACAGCTTTATTATGCGAGAAGATTGAGTTCGGGGACAACTTTTGAGTTGCGGTGACTGTGAAGCACGACATTACCAGAAAGCCAAGTTTGCGGACTTCCTTTGAATTGAGTTGAGTACACGTGTACGCAGCAGATAAGTGCTGCAAAGATGATGTGCCAAGTTAGCGAACTTCCGAGAAGACTTTATTTAATAAATGATTACCAAGGCTGTTTGAAATGTGCGCCCGAGAGATAAAATATGCTAATTGTAGGGAAGAATACGACTTTGTAACCACATCGAAGCCGTCAGAAATAAGGGAATTTCTGAACAACAAAAATACTAATTTATTTTCTTTATTATTTTCCTCTTCACTTCTTGCCACCTTCCCTCTTCTACCTTCTTCCTCATTCTGTTTATATTTTCAATTATTCTTCCTGTCCTTCCCTTTCTCCATTTTCTCAATGATTTTTAAAGCTATTGTGTGTCAGGAATTGAAAAGACAAGAAGACTTTTACCCAAAAATATCAGCTGAATTCAAGTTACGTCGCGTTATCTCATGGTGGGACGGAAAGGTATTTCAACTTTGGATACGTTGCTGTCTCGCGTGAGTCCGCCATGTGTGAAACTGTTCATTACAGCCGTTTCAGTCTCCCACCGAGCACGCATGCGCAGGCTTTCGTTTGCAGACGAGAATCCCATCTCCAGATGTGGGTTATCTAAAAGACAGACCGACCACGCAGGGTCTTGGTAGCGGCAGTGACTGCGTATTCAGGTGAACACAGATTCGAATTTCGGTCTGGAAAGCTGCCCCGAAACCCTCACTTTCATGTCATTTATCGTGAATTATAGGATGAATCATGTCGCTCAGTGTCTAGTTGCTATCCTGGAACCTACTTGTCTCTTCTTTAATTATACATAATCTCCTTAATTGGTGTGGCGTCGGCGGAATAAACAAACATATTAGAAACACATTAGGACCAAGAAATTAAGAAAAGAAAGAAGGAAACTGTACGAAAATAATAAAATAAGGAAAGAATTAGACGAATGAAGAAAGTGAAATGAACAAGGGGAAGAAAGATGAAATGGTAAGTACGCAGAGAAAATAAGGAGAGAAGTCGAGGAGAAAAGAAGTAAAGATGGAATAGAAGAAAGAAGATAGCGTAATTAAATAAACACGGAGAAATTAAAGAAACAAGGAATACATTCTTATTATATTAAATTAGGTTTTAGCAGAAAATAGATTATAATAAACTGAAGATCACCAAGATAACTTCCTGCTGCCTCCATCAGAAAAGACTGCTCTGGTATATCTGGTACAGTTAAGTTGTCATATATGAATCATATGAATTGTGGGTAGCAACACAATTATTCCGTTGCTAATTCTCTGTGCGGTCCACATGTGGGATGGGTTAGAAGTGCGATGTGATTAGCGGTTGCAGGTAGTAAATATGCAGTCGAAACCTCAGCATCGCATATTAGCGAGCTGTTTTCTGTGACCGCGTTACCGTTACTGACTTTGTAGCTTCGAGATTGTGTCTGATGGCCAAACGTGAGCATTAAAACTTTGATATAAATAACTTTCTGCGCTTCAAGTATTGGGTCCAATGACGTATTTGACTCTTTTAAAATCCACATAGGAAATACTTTTTGACACTTAATGACATGATTATATTTTTTTATAATTTATACTGTTGATATTCTCGTATAGTAATTTCGTACTGTTAATGTAAAAAAAAGATTGACTTTTGCAAATGATTTTATTCCCAGAAATGATTGGTTTATTGTCACTTTACAGTAGTTTTAAAATTCTGATTCGACAAACACTCCGTAATTATTTACTTTGCTCTGTCTACAGAAAAAATAATACTGGCGACAGACAGCCTTGTTATGTTTGATCTCGTGATGTTACAATTTATCTCTGACTTAATTTTGATCCATTTTCTGTATAAACTGTAAAACTGTATAGATACTTTATGTTACCATTACCAAATATAATATTATATCTATATTTTCAAGTTACTAATCTGAAAAATATTACTTTGATTAACATAATCTATACATGTATGGCATCATTGCCATTAATTGGGAGTGTTTTAGAAGACTCGTGAGAAAAAAGAAGCAACATGCATTTATAAAAGAAATTGTTTTCTTTCTGTGTCCAGAACATCAAGTGACCGTTATCCTATGCATTCGAAACGCACATCTGTACATTTTGCAGGATTAAAATCCCTGCGGGATTAAAGCAGAACTAACTGTGTTGCTATGTTTGAAGAAATAAAAAATACATTCTTGGTACAGTGCTTAAAGTAGACTATATCGTATTATCCACACAAGAAATCCATTTGCCCTTTACCGCGGCATCGGATTCAATTCGACGGCGTCTTTTAAAATCAGCTTTTCATATTGAAAATTAGACGTAGCATCAAATATTTACAGCACTCACATCTACAAACGTTTTCTTAATTATTTATACAGAATGGCGAATACTGAACAAGGGTCGGAGAAGGAACATTTATTTTGGCTTTTATGAACATGGCGATGAACTTTCGACTTACACAAACTACATAGAATTTTTTGTCCTATCTGAGCGACTGTTTGCTTCTCTAGAATGCTTCTGCGAAATTAAATTAGTTATCTGTGTGCCATTGCGCATGGATGTGCATAGCATCAAAACACTACTGTCAAATAGTTGTGTTTTTTACTCTGGCTATTTCTTAGAATCACACATTCTTCCTGTCAATCCAAAAGCTCTTAGCCGTCTTAAATAGACCGTACAAATTGGAAGCTTTTAGAACCTATTTTCTTGTTCTGGTTAAAGCGAGGAGCAGTGAATGGACTGTAGCCAAGTGTAGTTTGTGTCCTTCACAGAAAGAAACTGTCCTCAGTACATTTCCACAATTATCACAGACTACAGATAACATTGTAGTTAATACGGTGGTTATATGAGTGTTTTAAACATGCGATGCAACTAACGTTCTATATGAGATTTGAGGTTCAACAGCGGCGAAGATAAACGTTGTATGAAGATACGTAAATGGCTGTCTTCTTGGTTGTTGCAATGCGTAGTGTGGTAGAAATTTACCGACGTTTCAGAGTTGTTTTCTGCCTCCATTATCAGGGCGATATAATCAATCGTTAATCTTTCTATTCGAGTTGCATTGATAATTCTCAACGATTTCTTATTTTTATGAAGTTTTCTTAGAGGCAGTAGTGTTAGATAAAATGTTATACCTCAATTGTTATTACTACTATCAACATTTTTATAAGTAGGCACAATCGGAGAATCCTTTCTTCTTCTGTTTTTGGAAATTCTTCAGCGTAACATCTTACTTCCTGCTTTGATCAATTGTAGAGGAATTTGGTCAATGCCTGGCTATTTATACATTCCTAACTTCTTAGTAGAAACTTCAACTTAAAAAGAGGCAGTCTCAGTTGCATGTATTTTAGTTTGCATAACATAGCTAAATTCCATGTAATTCAATAGCTGACTAAAGTAGCGTCTTTACTTGTTCAAGATATTGTGGGAATCTGTAAGCAGATAACAGTTCTTTTCATTTACTAAACTAGTGTTCTAGGTTGGTAAACTATCTTAACTCTTTAAAACCAAGTGGTAACTGTATGTAATACTGCTTTTAATAATCCGTAGGTCTGCACTTTTCTCAGGGTGATTTATGCGTTTCCTGTAATTATCAGAATAAACAGAGATTGTTTCCTTAAACGGCATCAACTAATTGATAGCATCAGTTAAGAAGTTTCTCTTCTGGCTGTTTACAGTATAAATTGTACATTCTTATTCAAATATACTAACAGAATATGGCTCTGTATACTAACAATTCAGCATGAAAGATATTTTTCTTTTCTTGTTTTCCATAATCTGGAACATTTCGTTTTTATTGTACCACTTGAATTTTATGGTAACAACAATTTCATTTTCATCAATCTCAACTAATTCCGAACTATTTCTTTGCGTTGATACTCAGGATTTTCCTGATAATAAGGAATTTCTGATGTTACAGTTTTTCAAATACTTATCAATAATAGATAACCAGTGATTGTATGAATACAGAGAAAATGATACCCACAGAAAAAATATGATAAGAATAGACGAAAAAAGAATTTCAGGAAGAGAGACAATTAAAAACTGAAGATGAAGCGAAAACAAAGTTCGTGAAGAGAGAAGTGGAAAACACATGAGCAGACGAAGGGCGACGGAGAAGGGAAAAAAGCAGAAAAAGAATATAAGAGGGTTCTGAGATCACGAACGACAGACTTAGTGGGAATTGGCAAAGTAAAGAAGAGGATTGTTTGTGTCAGCAAGATATGAAGTCACTCCACATCAAACCCACCTCTCTGTGACTGGAGTGCTAGTTCCATACGAGGAAGGTTCTCGTTCGCGTTCTATGTGTGTTATTTAAATTCAGTCATTTATTTTTGCACGATCACATAAATTAGTGTGGAGGGAGTTAATACAGGAGTGCAATGGCTAAGAACTTAAAGTTAAGCGTCAATTATCCGTGGAGTGGATTATCCGCGGTCTTAGAATGTGACCTTGTGTATAGAAGCCCACAGAGCTGCTGAGACATTACTTAATGGAAAATCAAGATGATGTTGATCGTTTAACAATTTTGCGGGTTCGCAAGAAAAAGAAATAAATTAGGCCGACAGAAAAAAACATACACACAGAAATTACGGATTTTCTGATTAAATGACTTTAAGAAAGAATGTTTAATATTTTCATGTATGTTTTGCGATTTCAATACCTATATTGCTATGTACAGATATGTAAAAGTTTCAGTTTTGCTTACATAGATAATGATAATTCTTAATAAAATATAATTTTCATTAATCCTAGATACCGGCTTCCCCCCCCCCCAGTTGCCACAGATGATCGGCGCTGTGCTGTGTTTTACAAGAATTATAATGTAAAACTTTTCCTCTGCCTGCAACAAGGGAGTTTTTCACGAAGAATACGTTTCAGGCGTGGTTTCCATTGTTTTAGACACGTTACTGGTATGAATTAATATTCACATTTGCAGACGCTTATATCTTGTTACAAAGGTTATCACATTCCACAGAGCCATGTTCTTTTTATTCATTATGTCGAGAAAATTGTTAAGTAAATGTATATCTAGTCACGATACTGATCAATAGCGGACTCTTCTGAAGACGTTAATAAACGTGTGATTTCAGGTTCTGACGGCGAATGGTGTGATGTTGATAGCCTTCAGAGATATTGTACTGTGTAGTGTCGCAAAGTCGACCGACGTTTCAGAGATGCTTACTGCGGGTGGAATTTTCCACCCGCTTTTTCGCACACGGCTTACTGCTCGCCCTGACGATTGAGATAGTAAAAGCCTCTGAAACGTCTGTAGTAAACTTCCACGAAAATACACGCATCGTCAGGATAAAAAACGGGAAATTTATTTGAGATGAGTTGTTCAGTTTTATTTGCAGAATAAAATTCATATCAGTAGCCAAACGCCTTCTGCCTGTTAAAAGAAAGATCCGCCTCAGGTATACATTGAGTTATAATGCTAAATTATTTAACTTTCCATGTAAGTAATTATTGGCTAATTGTTCAACGAATCATATACATTTGGCACCATCTATCAGAAGTCTGCACAGGTTTGATAGTGTTAAAAATCATATTCCTAGATGTCTCTACTTGAATTTACTTTTCCATCTAGTGGCAGATTTACGAACTGTGTAGATATCTAAAGCAAGATGGCGAACGCATAGCTATGGTTCACAGACTTTACACTAGCATGCGCGCTTGGGTCACAATATGGCTGAACAATTTCAATGCCACGTGGAACAGTATTGATTGTTGCAAATGTTGCCAGTCATCCAGTCCACATGACCTAATTATTAACGGTTGTGAATAGAAAGTGAGATAATCGTACAGATAGACACACGCAGAAATGTTTATGTAAGCCGACGAGGAGTAATTAAAAGCTGCTAGCAATATATGGGCGTTCTTGGTCTTGGCTCTGCAGAGCTTAATGCTGTGATGCAACGTAGCTGGGATAAAACTCTAAGCTTTGCAAGCCATTTCCCAGGCTTAGTTTGACTCTTTAATATTCTATTTATGAAGCACTTGCTGACGCAAGTACATGCAACATAATAAATATATAACGTTCATCACACACACACACATTTGTATGTGTGTGCGTGTGTGGTGTCACAAGGTGTTTGGAGTATCCAAATTCTCTGCCACAATATCGTCCCATTCTGCGCTATACAATTTGAAGTTCAGATGCCTTTTTGTTAGAACAAAGTAATTCTTTGGTCTTTAATAAATACAGATTGCATACGCATCGTATTTTGGATGTCTATTTCAAACTCCGTGGCCGCCTATTACGTTAAAAGTAGTTTGATGAGGCCAGTCGTTGGCGAGTGCAAACGCAGTAAGAGACTGCATCAGATAACAGGATCAAAATAAAGTGATTGGTAAGGTTTAATAATCTCGTGATTTAAAATGTATTAAGAGTGGCAGTTAGTCCAGTAGCGTGGCGGAAGATTGTGGTCACAAGGAAGAAGAACGATGTATAACTTTAAAATTCAGCGTGTTTTTCTGTCTTCCTTGCTTTATGGAATTATTCATTTTCAGTCAAATTGAATTATCGTCGTTTTAAATTTTAATAGTATTCGGTTCTTTACAGTTTTCGTGTTTCAAATGGTCTCTCTCTTCGGGATGTTCCCGATTCTGATCTAAGCCAAAAACTTTCGTTGAGGTTTCTGTTTGTCTGTCTAGGATAGCGTTTCTCAACCTTTTTGCCCTTGCGGAACCCTTGAAATAATATTCATGTCTCAGGGAACCCCTACATAAAAATTATTATATATCATTATTGATATCTTTATTTCTTATAAACTTGAAGTTCATAAGGAAAACTGAATATATTTTTTCTGATAGCTGGTTTACGCAAAAAATTACTTACGTTTTTCTCAAGTTTATTGACAATACAAAAATAATGAAATCGAACTGCCTATTCAAGAGACCTCATACGGAGGTTTTCATTCACACAAAAATTAACCCATATCTGTAAACAAAAAACAAACAAACATAAATAACCAATATCGTGTAGAACACATATAAACAGAACGAAAACAGATAATAACTACTACAATAACTAAATCGTTTATTGACAATGTTAAAATTGCATAAGATAAATCAAAGTAAAATGTCATATGAACAAATATATGTGTCAAGGAAATGTTATTTTTGAAGCCAATTTAAATAATAAAATTTACTTGAGTCACTCGATGATACGTGAATCCACCACGTAGATCTCCTGTACACTGACCAGTAAAGGCGGTTTCACGCTGGCGCCGTATAGACGTCGCTAAATATATTTCTTATGATTATTATATTTCTAAATGACATAACAGGTTGAAGACTTTATTATAATACACAAGAATTTTCCGAGAATATGTCGTACGTGTATAGTAAAATTACGAATATGAAATTAAGCATAAAAATGACTCAAAAATACATTTACATATGATTAGCCTATTCATCACTATTTCTCGCGGAACCCTAAGGTTCCGGGGAAACCCGGTTGAGAAACGCTGGTCTAGGAGATTTAAGACAAATAACTACTTAGATTTACATAGCTGTCCTCGTTTTCAGTGCAATAAAACTTATTCAATTAAGAGAGTTTTGAATAAACTAACTACAGATTACACAACTCTGCCTATTACTTTACCGGAAATCTGTTTTACGCCACGTCTAGTTATCAGGCCGGACGCCAGATGACTCCCACGTGTCTCGTTTCTGTGCAGTTCCGGTGGTACTGACTATCGTATTCCAGCCGGTTTTGATGTGGGCCGGTCTTCCCGTGTAACTATGAATGACGTCTGTTATTCAACCCTTTAAAGCCTAGTGGTAACTACACGTGCCACCTAGTTTAATAATCGGTAACTGTCAATTTTATGGATCTCCTGAAATTTTCACTGCAAACATGGCATGAATTATGGTGCTTGTATTTGTTGGCTTTCTGTATATTTTGAATTCGAAGTTATTTTCGTTTCGTATTATAGTTAGATCTAAATAATTTAATTTGTTATTTTGTTCTTTTTCTAAAGTGAATTGTATATTTTGATTTATGTTGTTAAATTCATTTAAAACATTTTTTATGTCTGTATTTTTTCCATCAAAAATCATGAGTATATCGTCAACATATCTACTATAGTATTTAATTTGATATTTATTTAATATATTTATATATTTGCAGTGAAACGTAAAAAGATATAAGCATTAATAAATTGATCTTGGTAATGATGAGTGTGTTTTCTTTGAGGGACGAGTTGATTCTTAAATATAATTTCGACGAGCTTCGGCATGAGGTCCTGTTTCATCTATGGGCCGGACAACGGTTCCTTATCAACCAAACCCGCGACTTGCATTCTTTCAAAACCCATTGAACAGCCCAGACTTCACGCGAATGAAATGGGCCACATTTCAGGATGTTTAGGATGTGTAAACAGGGTTCAAACCGCTCAGGAACGGCTTCGGTGGTGGGATTCGTTATCAGCTGTGTTGATCTCGAGAGTTATTATTGAGCAGATGAACACAGGAAAATGTTTTCAGATGCATGGGCAGAGCGACTTGTCACGGCAGCTGATCACTTACATTTCTTTTCTTGTAAAACTTTGATACATTGCATGCGTGTAGCGTTTCCCTTCGTCATTTCATGTTTAACTGAAGTTCTAGTAATTTCCCCTGCAGACATTTCGAGAAAAATTTTATCTGTCGTGTGTAGAAGTTGGGTTTTATCGTCTTGGTCACGAAAAATTTTTCGTTTATGTCAAGCGAACACTTCAGATTAATGTGTGAAGTTAGTGTTACATTGATGGACGACGTATTTATTTGCTACTGTTTCTTAGAATTCTGTATACGGCCATTTTATATTTTGTTTAGAGGGACTTTGGACTACAGTTCTTGGTGTTTTATTTTACGATGTGCGCGCGAAATGCATAAAACAAAAAAAAAACTTTTGGCGGCCAGGTACTTCCGGCCGCGTGTTTTGTCCCAGAGATTACTGAAGGATTTCGATGGAATGTTATATTAAGAGTCTATAATTGAAGAGATTGGGCTATTTACCCAGCGAAATTTTGTTCTAAATTCATCAACTATTATTCATACTTTATTTGAAACGATTAAATATTGCCATAATAGCACAATACAAAAACTTCGTGCATGAGAGAATATAGACAGCTATTAATTTAACTTTTTCTGATGTACTGAATATTCAGAAACAGAAAAGCAATTCTGGCTGTGAAATATATATCTATATCTCTAGTATGATCAACTTGGCAATAATAAATGCATAGGATATATGAGTTACTTATTTGAAGATTTCTGTCTTCTGGGCTGTTGCGCTGTGTAGTCTGGTAGATGTTTACCAACGTTTCGGAGGTCCTTGCTGCCTCCGTCATCAGGGAGATGAATCGCCCTGATGACGGAGGCAGTATGACCTCTGAAACGTTGGTAAACATCGACCATACTACACAGCGCAACAACCCAGAAGACAGAAATCTTCATCGCCCTCATGACGGAGGCAGTATGACCTCTGAAACGTTGGTAAACATCGACCATACTACACAGCGCAACAACCCAGAAGACAGAAATCTTCATCGCCCTCATGACGGAGGCAGTATGACCTCTGAAACGTTGGTAAACATCGACCAGACTACATAGCGGAACAAACCAGAAGACAGCAATCTTCCTGAATAAAATCTTTTCGGGCTATCATCCGAGTTAGTTGAATACAACAGGGATCATCTCCGTTCCCGTCATCAAGACAATTGATGTCGACATCACAGTGCAGTCTTAATCAACTGATACGGATGATAGCTCGAGAAGATTTTATTTGTATCAGATCTGACCTACAGACTCCCAGTGTCGCAACAATTTATCCGTCGCCCGTATAACCAGCCAATAGTTTTACCAGCTAAGTTTAGATCCCAAGTATCAGCATTTGTTGTTTCTTATTTGAAACTTTCAGAGCTGACGTCTAACTTGCCGGTACGGACTTTGTGTAAGGTTAACAGAAGGGAGGAATTGTGTGACAGTAGGACTGTCTACGGAGACTGGTACTAGATGTCCCTTCTTCATCAGGGGCGTCGAACTTTGGCGCCGACGCTACTTTTACAAGAGAAATCGATTTAGAGTCGACTCCGAGAACAAATCCTAAGACCAAATTCCTCACTAGCGCTGGGTATTTAGACAGTATGCTAGACACGTGGAGCTTACTTAGTGTTCATCTGCGTGTGCGCAGGCAAAATCATGAAAACTATTTAACTTACTAAACATAAGACTGCATTGAACACTCCCTTCTAAAATATGTGTTCCACATCACATTGCCTGCGAGTCCTTTCTTTTAAATCACTGCAAACTTCACGCATACTTTCCTTGGTAAGTCTGATATACAAACTTAAAGAAATAAATATGTGATGTGAGAAATGAATACCAAATTTTAGTCGGACACCCCAAGGGAAGAAACCAATTGCATGATTAAGGCTCATATGAGAGGATAATATTAAAATTGGTCTTACAAATGGAATACGACGGAGGACCCTAGTGGCGGGTTTCTGTGAACACAGAAATTAACCTTCGAATTTCATAAAATGGGCAAGTGTTTAAACGACGATTGGTTTCTTAGAAAGGTCACCGCTCCATGGTGTTAGTTGAAGTAATAACGCCTGAGTTGTTTAGCTGAATCTTCGCAGTAGGAGCCCCAGTTACATTCTCTATAATCTAGACACAGTTTTTTCCGTACATCGAATGTGATATTAACTACAAATCTCCCCTTAATTAGAATTAATAATAGTTTTAATGTTAATGGTGGCTTCACCATTAACATTAAAACCATTATTAATTCGTTAAGAAAGCGTCACTCCTCTGTGTTTTAGAAGCCCAAGGTACGGACAATGTTGACAGTAATGTTTTATTACATCGCTAGAGGTCTCTTATCCTGGAGTAGTACTTTGCAGGTTAGGCCGTTAAACGAGGTAAGTGGTAAGAGCAACGCGAAGTTTCTACGTACTTATTAAAAGAACCAAGCGATGACAGTCTTATGTGAGTAAAGGGAAATACTGTCTGCATAAGAAGGAATTGTAAAATAATTTAAAATTGATCGGAAATAATATTTAAACTGATTTTAGACGATAGGAACGTGTGGACTGGTTTCAACTGGCTTGCGACAGGGCGCAATAAACGTTGTGTATTTCTGACGCGCGTCAAAGAATAAAGTACTGTACAGAAAGTAAAAAACATCAGCTTTTTGTAGTAACATATCAAAGCGTTATAAAGTTCTATCTGCTATTCTTAAGCTGCTTGTTTCTTTTTCATTTTACAGCATTATGTTATTACTATCTATAAAAAGTATTCTTACATGTCAATGACATACAGTAGGTACGGGTGTCTGAACAGTCCTGAGGCACGGAACCCTCTTTATGACTGTACACGCAGCAGCGGACAACCAAGTAATCATTCAGTGGCTGAGGTAATCAACACCGGTGTTGACATTGATCTCCCAGTTACCATAAGAGGAGTGGTAATGGAATGTCTAAAAATAACTCGCTCGTAAGTTGAAATCAATATGAATGGAAGTAGAAGCCGGGGTTTTGATATATTGAACATCATATGTAAAGGGAAAGACAATTATTGAAACTAAATAACTTCAATTTTGAGAGAAAGGTTTTACACCAACGAACATACCCAGGGGACTGGCAAAATTGTGAACGAAAGTCGTCGTGAATGCAGAAAACTAAGACCGAAACTTTCGGAAAAAAGATGCGATTTGACGTGTGCAGATCCAGACCATTCATTACTGAATATGGATTTTAATCATATGACGTTTTATGAATCCGTTTTTGTAACATCACGACTGGGCTATTGTTGACACTTGCTGAAGCTCTTGGAAGAGTAGTCAGACTTGAAGATGTCATGTTTTCTCCGGAACGCTGGCATCCAGGGTCGAGTCTACAAGGAAAATCAGAAGAAACAACGTCTTAATCATCATAGGCTGCAAATCGGGACCATGATAAAAAAATTAGGTAAAAATAATAATCGAGTAATAACCAGATGATAGAATTAGCAGATCGATTCTGAAGGGTTCTGACGATGGCGTAATAAAATCTGGATCGTTGGAATCTAAAACTTCTTGACGATGGTGAAGAGTCAATTGAATAAAAAATTTCTTGGATATTATCCATCGTCTAGTAAATATAAAACGTAAAACGACGTTTCGGAGATGGGAGCTAATCCTAATATCCAAGAAAATTTTTATTCAACTGGATCGTTGGGTTTGTCCATCGTCTGATGTTATGTGTATTTTATAACATCGGACGATGGACAAAGTCCAAAAACGTAACAATCCAGGCAGAATTAGCAGAGCACGGGATGCAGAGACCATAATTTAGAAAAGGTGGTACAGAGAGAGACGAGGGAAACACAAGCTCATGAAATCAAGTGAGGAAGCCGGAAATCAGATTGGGACAGCAGGTGAGAAAGCCGATGCACGAGGAAAGCAGGTACGGACGATGATTGTGGCGGCGGGGGGTGGGGGGAGGAACGCCGGCAGTCGACACGGGGCGGCGCGGAGTGGCGTGGTATTGAGCTGGGCGGGTATCCTGGTCCGTGCAGCTAACCAGTGTGTCGGGTGCAGGCCGGGTCGTTCGGGCGAAGTGGTGAGATGACGCAGTTAGTGACGACCGAACCGTTGATGATGATGATAATGATGATAATGGTGATGCGGTGCAGTGTCAAGTAGAAAGGGGGCCTTACCATAGGATTAAGCCCTCTTTGTAAACGGCTGAAAGCACGGGGAAAAAATCACAACGCCTCGACGTCGGCGTCGAAGAAGACGGTGCGATTAGAACGAGAGTAGCGACAGTGGAGCGAGCAAGGGGGTTGAGAATCACGAGCGTTCAAGATGGCGCCAGGTGCAAGTCCCAGAAAGGTTAGGCAACCAGCATTACATAATGATCACCCCCAATCACCTCCTCCCGAAAGCCAGGATTTGTGTCTTTAACTGCACTGACAGGCATGTGTAGGGTATAACTTTATTCCTGCATGTGGTTCTTAAACTAAATTTGAATGATTTCCTTAGGCCTATGTTCACATGTTGAGATATGTTCATTGTATTTACATTTTGGATGGGGCGGGGAACACATCTGTGTAAACCACTTTACAAGATGCATTTTGATATCCACCTTTATCATTTTTGTTTGGTTATAGCTACTAATTATTTATTACTCTTGCATCCAGAATGAAAGAAATCAACTTCGTTCCGTTTGCCAGTATAAGGCATTGCCCCATTTTATTGTTATTGAAACGAATACATGCCGTGTAGAATTTACACAAAATAATAAGTGTATTCATATAAACTTTTTTAAATGTTGTGTTTCCTTACGCAATGGTTTTTTTTTTTTGTAATGTTAGAAGGCTGTGTGTTTATTTCGCTAACGGCCCAGTTTCACAGCAACTAAGTTAAATACGAAAAGAAAACTTTGCCAGAGCGATGGATGTAAAAGTAGACAGTAATAAGTGGTTCAAGGGATGGAAGTGGACAGCCCGAGGAATATATTAATACTCCACCGCTAGGGATTTCCAAGATGAGAATTGCGTCATGTGATAACACTTACATTATTCTTAAGTATTTTATGAAACATGAAGTCAGGAATCCCATTATTAACATAGTACAGTGTTAATTTGTATATATGTTTGACAATTAAGCGAGTTTCATGTGTGTTATAAAGATGGATAGGCTACATAATACTACGTCATTAGCACGGTTTGAATAAATTAAAAGAGGATGACCGAGGTAACTTCAATATAAATTCTCTTAGAAACACAGCAAATAGGCCCGCTGAAAACGTTTAAATTTTCGGATGAAAGGTTAGTTCATGCCCTTTGGTTTCAATACATGGAAATTCTCCCCCATTTTGCATCATAATGGCGACCAATGGTGTGTCGTAACCCTGATATGATGGCAAGTCAGTGTCCATACCCATTACAGTTTGATTTTTGTAACTTACTGCCACAGTAACAGTAATCATCAAGATAGTTTACTTCAAACGTAATATAACTTATTGGAATCTTTATTATATCTGTTAACAGAAATTGAATTAATACCTCATGTAGATTTATTGAACTGATAATATGAAATTGTGGTCTTTTGCTTCTGTGTTGCAATGGAAGTTTGGTTTCAGAAATGATCATGCTGTATCTCATGCGGTTAGTAGCTTGCGTCTTACAGTGGTGGCCCGGGTTCGCGCCCAGGGAAATTCATATGGGATTTGTGGTGGACAAGGTGGCAACTTCCAACAATTTCCAGTTACTCAGAAACTTCAAAAGAACTGGCGATAGTGCGACAACAGCAGAATTTGATGGGAGACATTCAAAATTTACTCTCGATAGGTTTTATCGAAAACTAGCTCAATTACTTCTTCATTGCTGCGGATGTATGATAAAAGTATGTGAGTAAGGCAAACTATAGCAAAAGTCTAAGTAGGAAAGGCAATTCTGATACATACAAATGCAGATGTGAGTCACGCGAGGCCCTGGGCAGTTTCTCGGTTCGCTCTCACCCCCCCCCCCACCTCTTTCTCCGCCACTGTCTGTAAACTACATAATGTGACTCTGAAATGGTATCAGTATAATGGGAATAAGCAACTTATTATGAAGAATAGTTTTGTCTATAGTACAGTGGTTATCAACAGCGAAACATAGTGCTCTGATGACATTTATAAAATATCGTACAGTGGTACAATTTGAAGTATGGAATTAGGGCTAAGAAGAGAATAGTAGGGCATTTTTCTGTAACATTTATAATAATTAAATTTGATTATTCCTTATTGAGCTAATAAATTGACAATATTTAAAATTATCAAGTAAGTCTAATTAATAAATAATAATGAATATTCATAATATTTAACTTTTATGTATTTTCGACACATAACATTTTTATTGTTTCCGTAGCTGTTAATCCTTTTGATCCAGGGACGATGTATCGCTCTCAGAAGCAAAGAATTCTAGTTTTTATTATTTTATGTTTTGATCAGTGAAGCGAACGTGGCCCGCCATGTGTTAATAGTTTCAGTAAATTATTAGTTACTGTATTAGACTAAACACGTTTCCATTGATATATCCTAACAGAAGAAGGTTAATTTACATAAATATCCCCCCCCCCCCCCCCCCCTCTTCCCCCGCCACTGTCTGTAAACTACATAATGTGACTCTGAAATGGTATCAGTATAATGGGAATAAGCAACTTATTATGAAGAATAGTTTTGTCTATAGTACAGTGGTTATCAACAGCGAAACATAGTGCTCTGATGACATTTATAAAATATCGTACAGTGGTACAATTTGAAGTATGGAATTAGGGCTAAGAAGAGAATAGTAGGGCATTTTTCTGTAACATTTATAATAATTAAATTTGATTATTCCTTATTGAGCTAATAAATTGACAATATTTAAAATTATCAAGTAAGTCTAATTAATAAATAATAATGAATATTCATAATATTTAACTTTTATGTATTTTCGACACATAACATTTTTATTGTTTCCGTAGCTGTTAATCCTTTTGATCCAGGGACGATGTATCGCTCTCAGAAGCAAAGAATTCTAGTTTTTATTATTTTATGTTTTGATCAGTGAAGCGAACGTGGCCCGCCATGTGTTAATAGTTTCAGTAAATTATTAGTTACTGTATTAGACTAAACACGTTTCCATTGATATATCCTAACAGAAGAAGGTTAATTTACATAAATATCAACATGGAAAGGGTCAAATTATTCAACATAAATATATATGTTAGCATGATTGTGTACCTAATATTGTACATAGATTAATGCCACAGTAACATAAATCAGACAAAAAAATAGACATATGAATTACCATGTATTTATATCAGGAGTTCTAATATAAGGGACCGGAGTGGAAAGTGTTAACGGGTTTGAGAGAACAATACGTTATGACAATTTGCTTCGTTCATTGTTGCTTAAAAATGGTCATATTTGTCTCTGACCACCAGCATTGCATCGTAGCAGTATTGATTTCCTTTTACGTGTATTTTATAATTCGGACGTAACCAAATGTGTGCTAGGGGCCTGGTTAACTACACATTTAGCCGTAAGTGCATCATGTATATTGATCTGTGGTACGATGTTAATATAAATATGTATCTTTCAGGAAATCAGTAATGTAGGTTCCATTTATCGGGCTTTGCAGCTCAGAGCTTTTTAAGTAGAGGTTTTGTTGTTGTGTTTTGTGAAAGTCTAGAATTGTTCTGTGTTGAAATCATTTGTTATTGGAAGGCATTGTTGCTACCAATAAGCAGAGAGGTCATTATTGTAACGAATTGTGCAAGAATGAACATTAGTGAATGAGTGACAAAAGAACATTCTTTGTAACGCAATGTTGCGTGAAGTAGCCCTCGGATGACATTGGTGCAACAACGCCTGTCGAATGTCGGTTTAGTCCAAACAGAGAACGTTCTCAGTCTTGTAGTGTCGTTTCATCTAGGACGAAGCCTCCAAAGAGCTGACATACCTTGAGGTTCTTCTGTTAAAATGTTACATGTATTTCTCATCAGTTTATGCATCCTAAGTGTTCCATCCATCTCATCGTTTATAACTTCAAGTACAGAGGAAAAGCCCAGATATTATATAACGCATACTTATCTCAGAAGTAACCTAATAATATGGAGTAATGGCATCCATGAAATATTCTCTGACGTCAAATGCATATTTTTGCTCCAGCGTCGATGTGACATTGTTCAGAATACTTCGTCCGAGTATTTACTCAGTTCCATATTGTGAGACAGCGTTTCCAGGAAGTATGTGCAAAGAAGTCCGGGAAACCTGAATTTCTTCATCTCCCTGTTTGTGCATTGACATAGAAGGGGAATCCGTGGGAACGAAGAAATTTATGCAGACAAATCTGATTACACTATTAATAGGCTAGCCACTGATCAGTTGCCTTCATTCACGACACATGACATGAAAATGGTAATGTGTGGTTTTCGTAATCGTCATTCTGTTGTTTCACATACCGTATTTTCTCTATTTTAAGGCTCACTTATTTCACGTCCTAGAATTTTCGAACTCCGGGTCTTACATTAGATGGCGTCTAAAAATCGTTACAGCTTATTTTTGTATTCTTCCTGAAAACCTATTGTTAAAAGGACGCATCCCAAAATCGATGGCGTATTGAAATCGAGGAAATTCGATATATCTCGTACTTCCGATAAGCACAACGACTATACAACTTACTTTCTCACGTTACGTATTCCCAATCTCACATTCCTTCAGGTGAAAGCAACTATATAAATATATTTACATATATAAACAATTATTTATTATTATAGTAACTTTCAAATGAACACGGGAGTGGAATGGTGGAAACGAATGTAGCATACAAATCCTCTAAGATTCTATACGATGTAAAATCCCACGAACTTTGATGTTAATTTGTAGTAATTTACGCCTGATGCAGATTTTAACTAATTAGACATAATACATTTAACAGGTAGCCTAAAAGTAAATCTCTGGTGCGTGACTGAACGATACGTCATGCAGACGTGTGGGCGAGTAGAGGTATGTGGCCATGAATTCTTAACCTTGAACTAGATGGAGGTGAGTGGTTAGTGGTTACCTCCAACGAAAGAAATGGTACCAAAATGAACAGGAGGCTGAGTAGGTCTCATGCCGAATACAATAAGATCCTATTTGTTTTGTGATCTGTTAACTATTCACGATATGGAAAAATGGTTTAGACAAAATTTTGTTTTAGTGAGATCTATATTTTGCCACACACCAATTTCTTTGATATAGCTTATGTTTTAATATGACAAGTTTAGATTCAATATTCGTACAAAGTCGAGGCTATTTTAATCCATACCAGCCAGAATTAAATTTACCTAAGAAATTTTGATGCAAGATTAAAATTCTAAATTCTGTCTAAATAAGTTTAGTAATTTCATAATTTTTTTTCCTGGTAACCAGTACGCACCATTTAGCATGGTGTGCATTGGTGGTTAGCAGGATTTACGACCCATCAGTACATGGGTTCGATCAGGACCGCGACATTTAACGCTCCTGCTGTGACATGAATATAAACGAGGAGATTTGTTTTCTCCTGTGTGTGTTTTCTTGGCACATTTTTGTTGTTGTTAAGAATGCATACATGATGGGCATGATTCTTCAGACTTCCGGCATGCGAGTACCGAGGCGGGGTTTCCTATTGCACAGCTCTTATAAAAAATGGAACGCCGTCACGTCAGGAAACAGAATATCTTCGACATCAGACTGCCATATTATAATTGCTGCAGGGAAAGAATAGATTGACGTGTCGTTGGCGTGATATTTAACAAGACTTCCTGGGAAGAACTGAAATGTCGCTTATTCCCTCCAAATGTTTGTATCAGGCTGGTCAAACTTTATCCCCCCCCCGGGTTGGGGGGGGGCAAGAATAATTTTCCCGTTGAACCTAAGGTTCAAGAAATCCCTTCTGATACTATTTTTGGAAAGTAACACCAATTTTCACCATCTTTAGAGATAAACCTCCTTATTCAAGGATGAGAATTTACCACAGTGTATACTCAAATATAAAGTTTTATTAAAATGTGCAATAATTACTATAGAGTTACATATTGATTTAACATTTCTCCTGCAGCAGCTCGTATCTGATGCATTTTTTAACTACAGAACATATATTTTACGGCAGAGTGTTTAAAGCCAATAGGATGCGTGTCACTTTTGCGCCAAGCAGCAGACAGGATAAGAATAACTAAGTAACTAATTAGATTGCTTACCGAACCCGAAGGTTCACCACCGAATTAACCAAAGCCCTCCACCAAACCCTTCCCTGGGCCAACAAAATCCAGTCTCCTTCAACTCCTATCTCTCAGAGATCCCGCCTGACATCCTCCCATCTACGTCTAGGTCTCCCCAGCGGTCTTTTCCCCTCAGGCTTCCCAACCAATACCCGGTGTACACCTCTTGTCCCATCCATGCGCGCTACATGTCCCGCCCATCTCAATCTTCTCGACTTAATCACCCTGGAAATATTGGGGGAGGAGAATAGTATTTTAAGTTCGTCATTATGCAGTCTTCTCCATACCCCATCATCTTCTCTTCTAGGCCCAAATATCCTCATAAACACCCTATTCCCAAACACCTGTATTCTACGTTCCTCCCTCAGAGTGAGAAACCATGTTTCGCACCCATACAAAACAACAGGCAAAATTATTGTTTTGTGTACTTTAATTTTTAGGTTCTTAGAAATCAGACGGGAAAACAAAATATTTTGAACTGAGAAGTAGCAAGCATTTCCGAAATTTAGTCTCCTGCTAACTTCCTCATGAGTATCATTTTGATTTGTTGTTGTTGTTCCCAGATATTTAAATTTTGTAACCCTTTCAAAGGATTTATTAGTCACCCTAAGATAATTCTACCCGCCTGTCTGCTGACGACGAGATACTAACATGTAATTAGTATTTTTCTGAATTTACTTCTATCCCCACCTGTCTACTAGCCTCTAGTAAAACTTCTGCGTTCCTCTTTATTGTATTCATATCGTCCCCCAATAAATTAACATCATCGGCATATGCCAATAGCTGATGTGTCCCATTCAATTACAGATAAGAAAATAAATGAGTTTATAGTAACTGGTAACAAATAACACATAACTTTGTGGTCCTGGTTATAAGTGGTCTCGGGTCACATTTGTTCCCAGGGTTTCCAGTTGGACCACGCTGATCTACATTATAACATTAGCATTAACTAATTATACAATTTATTTTCTCATTTAAGCGCGTAGTTTACTATAGCGTGGTTTTAGACTTGATGAATTTTGTCGGATACAACCTCACAGCTCGCAACATTCCCATTCTGTGATTGTTGACAAATAAAGAATATATCACGTGCACAGCCTTCTCCATTCGTAGTTCAATAACCTTCAGCGAAACCTCGTGATAAATATGGATTCTTCTCAGAAATATTGCACAAATAAAATATTCAGTCTTATTATTGTATAGAATCTCACTGTCTCACATTGGGTTGCGGTAGTGTGACTTCCACCTCTGAAGTTTGCATGACAACAAAGTATTGACAAGAAAATGAAAATCTCAAAGATGGGATGCCCCATATTCACACAATATTCACTCTTAAGTGTTACTAAAGTCTATCAGTTGGGTTCAGACTCATTGTTTTAACGATGCTTGCAGTAGCTCCAACTACATATGTCGGGTGACCACGTGATTAATACATAATTATGTGGAAGGAAGTGTTAGTGACCTAAATTAAGGTACTATCTACGCTTTTTCCTGGAGGATAGCTGGTTTATGACCCGATATTTGAACCCTGAACCTCTCGAATAAAGTATCAGGAGTACTAACGTACTGGGCCGGGACTTAGATCTATTACGGACGGACAGACACACAATTGTATCCTTGTAAAGTAAGGTTAAAAATAGTAATTAATAATGGTAAACACTATCATTTCACACACAGAGAACGGCATTGCCACAAAATGCAGACTGATATTTATTTAATTAAATACGATTCTGAACGGCATAGATTATGTAATATTGAGTGGCAACGTGGTAACTTGAATGATGAACTAGAAAGGATGGAGGAGGAAGTGGTCGTTTCCTGTTTAATTCGGTGTCCCACCATTTGTCTGCAGGGACTGAACAGCCTCAGTAAAGATGGATGACAACTCGGGACGTTTCGAGTGCTGAGCTGAGAGCTGACCTCTCTGTTATGTTCGAGTTGTAATCGATACTGAACCGGTGCTTCCCGTTAACCACTCAGATCGAATTCACGCCAGCAGACGATCGCGGTGGTTGCAGAAATAAGCCTCGGCTTGATCCTGTCAGAAAAATCAGCCATTAAAATGTGTGTGTGTGTGTGTGTGTACAGAAGTACGTTGCGTTCGTACATATCTGTGTGCATGTCTGCGTATTATTATTGATTCGTGAGTGTCCAAATTAATAAATTTCGCTAGTTATTTGTGGCTGTTAACGAAGGCAGTTCCAATACAAATATAATAACTTAAATTGCGAGATTTAAGGTTCTCAGGGCGATGAGTATGAAGACGGTTGCCTTCTGGCATGTTACTGCATGTAATCTGGTAGATATTAACGGTCGTTTCAGAGGAGCTATCTATATCTAGTCAACTAAAATAATTTTCACAGCATGTAACGTACCTCCATGGATGTTTCCAGCGTCATCATCAAATGATGGCACTGATTAGGGCATACTGTAAGAAAGACGAACCCAAATCCGTGGATAAATAATGTCATTTTTATTTGTTTGTGTAATATTATTTAATTAAATCCAGATCACGTCTCGTTGAATCTTGGGTTTCCAGATAATTTGTTTACGAGCTAAAGAACTACCTACCTACCTACCTACCTACCGTTCTATGTGCCCACTTCAATTTGCCTTGCAGTATTATCTTTGCAAGTCACATTGAAAGAGCCAAATTTCTAAAACAGCGTTATAAAATAGCATGATTTAGTATGAAAATATATTCACAGCGACTGGAGCCAGATTTCTGCCGAACGCACTAACACAAAACCAACCGCCTGTCTCCAACGGAGACTGCTAGACCTCATCATGACCTCGTTTATATTTCTGGATACCAGAGTAGCCACCGTCAAAAATTAATTTCAATTTTTGTCCGTTTGCACGAAAAACGCACCCGTCGAATCTTCGGGCGAATGCCATAACAGTGCCAGAAACTGGTTCACTTCCGCTCCCTTCGTCTATCGTCTCTAATTTATTAATTATACAATTATTTCGATATACCGATAACATCGCTAAATAAACCCTTCAAAACACATAAATTTACCAAACTGCCCATTGAGTAGATGGGCACCCAGAAGTTGTCTGGCCGTGGTGGGGAAGACGAAACACTTTCCCTCAGCCGATACTCGAATCCCGGACGTCCATATATAAGCAGTTTACTGACAAAGTTACCGCGGTCTACGTCGTTGCTTTAGACTCTTATAAAAACTTGTTTTAACGTAAAGTGCTCAGTAGCGGCCTTTAATCAAATGAATGAAAATCAGCCTTTGCTTGGCCGATGTTTGACCCAGAGACTAAAATATAAGCAAACTGACCATCGCATCGGAAATGTACTTTACCAACAAACAAGGGAGCAGCAGTTACGTGCGAAGGCGTTATTTTATAATTCAAGAGCTAATGGCTATTTTTGGAAACTGAATACCAGTTTAATTTTACTCTTTTCACAGAATAGCAACGTGATTGCTTTAAATTTGTTTATGAAGGACGTGTATTTGTTATATTTTTACAAGTCTACGTATACACCTATTTCTTAGTAATGAAGAATGTGTTGGTCTTCTGGGTTGTAACGCCCTGTGGACTTGTGGGTAGATACAACATTTTCGGAGGAACATACTACCTCAATCTTTTAGTGTTACCTTCAGTACTGTGAGAATCTCAAGTCTTATACGATGTAGACTTAATTATTTTCGTAAAAGTGTTTGTTCGAATCTGGGCAGAGTACCAGGTACCTTTTTTATCTACCATGCCATCTGCGTGCGTCACAAATTGAATCCTATTCTTAGTTCAACAACCCTAGTCATATTCTCTGTTACAAATTATAAAATGATGATGCCTTCATAATGAGTTTTCTGCAGGCTGTTGTTATATTATCTTTCATAGGTTCACGTAGTCTATCCAGCCCACTCACAGCCCACTCAATGTTCTTCCTTACGCCCATACTGAACAACAGGAAGTTTAGTTGGCACAAACCTATTCTGAAATTTGTTCATGTAAGAGAAGCTCAGAAGCTGGGCTTGCTGGATGTTACATAATATACTTTAGTACGACCGCATTCCCGCTGAAGTCTTGATCAAGTGGTTAGCATTGTTTCGTACTGCCGATGTCCCGGATTCAAAAACCTGGTACGGAGACCGGCTCTCCCGACTGAGGTTTCTTTGTGGTTTTCCTCAGTTCATTTAGGCAAATGCTGGGATCGTACCTGAAGTTATATCAAGAGCGCTTCGTTACCAATTCTTTGTTCACTATCATTCTCTCATTCGACGCTATGTAACAGTCTGAGATACTGAAAGTGTTGTTAAATAGTCTATAAATAAATAAACTGAAGTGTGTCTAAACAGAATGTGGCCCATTTCAATTTACTCTTGATTTCGTTACTGTAGCAATGAGGCATATTGGATGGTTGGAATCAATAGAACATGTTTTATTTAATTTGGTTTGGATGAGTCACATTCTATTTCTGTCTGAAGGGTGTTCGACCAGGTTACTTGTACGATTTATACTGAGAAGACTCATGTTGCTGTAACATATTATTTGGAAGGTAACCGAGTCAAATCTCAGCCTTTAATGTTTTGCTTTTTGATGTTTTCCTCAGACTGTACAGGCAAATTCTGGGAATTTGTATACGACAGTGCCACCCCCTTATAAATCTGCTTAACTTTTGCGAACTAAACTTAGACGTTCTGTGACGAGCGTGTCAATGAATCTGTTTAGATATTTTATAAACTTCATAAACTATTTTGAGATTCACCTACGTCCATCTGCCACTACTCGGTCTTACTTAATTTGCAGTTACAAACCTTTAATTTTGTTTTGTGGGTGATAATTACAATAAACGAGACTAGATGTCACTTTATGAAATTATAAAAGTTTAAAATTGTACTTCTTGTTTAGAAAGCAACCTTATGTTATGAACCTTGGGCTTCCGTAAAAGACGTACAATTAATTGAATAGCAGAGCGACCGATAGTTGCGAAAGACTGTTCCATGGAGTACGTTTCGTGATTTATTTTGTTAGTTTGTATGTGACTGGCTGAGATTTGCAAGGGAATTAGTGAAGGAATAATTGAGGGAAGTTGGGATGGAAATAAAAATGAACAATTTTATATTTATTTCATGAATGGGACATATGCAGTATACATATTATTCTCTTGTACCATTTGCATTCCAGTAGAAATCTAAATCTGAATGGGCTTGGTAATTATTCCGATATTAATCCTCTGTGACGAGACATATGACTGTCATGTGACTGGTGACGGTCCAATCAGAACCGCTGAAATTCCTGTTGTGAGGGAGGTCGCTGCAGTCACCATTTGTCTCATACAAAGATATAGTGGAAGGTAGTGACTAGAGCCAGGTCATGTCTGTTGATGGGAAAAGAAGAGTGTGTAATAATCTGTAATCACCTCCTTATCACGAACCAGATAAAGAAAACAAAATTAGCCCATTAACACTCAGCCTCTCATGTTATTCACGTATGGAGTAGGACAACCGTTGGGCGGTCTGAATGTTTGCTTTTACGAATAACAGTGTTCTTATTTAATTAAAAATTAAACAAAAGTGCGATAAATACCACAAGTTTGCCTCTTGTTTTATATGGGTAGAAACTTCATTTCTCCCCCTAACGGAGAACACAGAGGTTGTCCATAAGTAATTTTTTAAACTCTAGCCATCACCAAAATTTGCATTTTTATTTTATTTTTTTGAAATGACCGTCATGTTGGGTTTACTGTTTATGAAGGAAGTACTGCCTCCATCTTCAGAGATCAGTAAATAATAATAATATGAAATTCTTGAGACTAATTTATGTAGTTACTTATTATTAGGTCTATTCTTCCAACAGATTGTCACGTGGTATAAAGAATTTGTCTTCCATCACGTGGTGGGCGGATAGGCTATTCAGCACGATGACGTGACTTAATTCCCACATGAATGTTACGCGAGATTAATAAATTTGTTAATAATCGTATCATTCCTCCCACACATTTCATGTAGATGAAACAAATTTACGACATAAATACGTGGGCTGAAATTCGCACGATGCCTGGCATTTTCGTCAATCAAGTATCGTGTCTAGAAAATTGTTATTCATCTGGTCTTTTGCAGATGTTAACCACTGTGACTGTTATGTGTTTGTTTGCTTTCCTATCTCTAACCACGGAGCAGCGCTTTTCTTGACAATATGACAGCGCTCATCTAGTAAAAAAAAATCCTTCATTTTATCGAACTTAGAGGTTTATTACTATGTTTATCAAAGCCTGCCACATCCCTGTCCTAAGCGAGACGAATTCATTCGACACTTTTTGGTTACATTTCAATGTTATCTTTGGTCCATCATTTAATGTATTAAGCTTAAACTTTTGTGTGCATTTCTCATCTCTTATTTCTGCTGTATGAGTGGCCCATCTGACCCTTACGATTTCCATCACTATAATCATAATCTGGCGAAGAGTAATTAAACATCTACAAGGTATCCTTCTCAGCGGAAGAAACAGTGGCACTTTTAAATGGTTTGTCTGTGCGTTTATAAGATCTTTGCGGTTACGCATTCATCGGCAGTCAGCGTCAGCGGATTTGGAGTGGAGAGTCTGTGACGATGTAGCATCTTTGGCCATTTTTTAGCAATGAATGGAAGGTCGATATGATCCGTACACGCATCGCCCTCTCTGGGTCTCCAGCCGCACTTCAGATATCCAAGTTCACTTCAAATTTACCGCATACCGAAACTTGTCACCAAATTTAATGGCTCAAACAACTTTTTTTTCTTCTTTCAAATATCGTATTTCAAATGAGAACGCAGGAACTACAAATCGATTACAGTAAACATCAGGTACAGGTATTATGTGCACACACGATCATGAAGTTTTATACATTTATTGTAAAAACCAACTTCCGCTGTGCTGAGTTCGACTGTCTGATCAATTCCTGGTACGTTTACTGTCACCTGCAATTTTTATCATCTTTGAATCATAGTATTTGGTATTCGCTGCTTGATCGTGAGTAGAAGTTGCCGAACTTTCATTTTCTCCTTTTGTAAGCCGAAGAATCGTGTTCTTTCCGTCGATGTTCTGCCTCCAAGCTTCTAGTGTGCTCTCCATGCATTATCATATTCCCCATTTCCCCTTTATTCCTTTTGCCACCTCTTACACAGTCCTATTCTTATCTCCATTTTCGTACTTTCTTTCATTCACCTTCTGCATTCCAGTCTACACGAGGTTTTGTTCGTATTTGGATTAGAGAATGTATTTTAGATGTATTATTGTTATTATAAAGTTCGTAAACTGTTACGATTGCATATGTTTTCCTTACGAAACTCTGTCGAGCCGAGGTGGGTCTTTCTTTGTTATTTTCTATCTGAAGTGGCGTTACTTATTTAACCAATTTTAACTCTTCTCATTCTCACGCACAGAAAACAGGAGGGGAGAAACTTGTTAACATACGTATTTTAGTTAGGTAATACGGGTTCATGGGTTCATGCTAGATTAAACAGCATTTTATGTCATTTTCTTATACAACCCGTCTCCCTGAACGCATTAAAATATTTAATGCACTTTCTCTCATAATTGTGAGATCAGACGTATTAAACTTCGTCTCCTAATCTGCATTTTGACATGGTTTTACATTCCTATGTTTAATAATACATCTCATCTGGATGAAGATTTTAATGACGAATGCAGACATTAGGATGTACGCTGGAGTAAAGTGAAACACCTAGCAGAGAACTTGCCGTGCGATCTATGTTGATGTCTGGGATGAAACGCACGACCTCTAGATGGCCGGCCAGACGGACGAGTCACTGTCTGCGAGGAAGTTAAACAAACAGTCGCTGACAGCCAAGAAGGGATAAACCAGCACTAGCCTTCAACTTTAAAACTGAACTCTTCCAGGAATGAAATAACGTAGGTTATGAGAAAATGAATTGGATTTAAATAATTCAAGATACGGTTCATGTTAACTGTGCTGAAAGTTGGAGGTCTCCTACCAAGAGATTTTGTCACGTAAGTAGTGAAAAGTTAAATAAATAAAAGCTTTATAGACTGTTCTCATCATATGGAGAAAGTCAGTCTCTGGGTCGAGATTTTAACCCGAGACAACTATAATGGTTTCAGATTCTCACAGCGGCGATAATGAAAATGATGGCTGTATTTTGAGCCTTGTAGACTGGTAGAAGATTCCGATGTTTCGGAGGTACAAGCTACTTCCATTATCAAGGCTGTCGCCTAACAGGCGCCTTTGAAACGTCGGTAAAATCCTACCAAGATATGCCTTATAAAAGCAGAACCAATGTGCGCAAGGTATTGGACCTTGACTTTGATAAAAATGTCTCCTCATTCCTGTTTGTTTTGTTGGATGCTGCGTCGTAGTACGCTTTATTGTGCATTGTATTTTATGGATAAATTGTCCGCATCGTCAGCTGACTTTGACAGTTCATTCGTGTTTAAGTTGTCCCTGTCGAGTGTGTTTACGATACTTCGAAAGCTGAAGCGTAATAATTCCAGGAACGAGAACTCTGCGCTAGTGGGCTTACACGTCTCGCTCCAAAGCCCAAATAAACTTCTCGACTATCGGGCTCTAATGCTGTTTCATAATGATTATATTATGGAGTTCAAGTTTGTTTGTTTTTTTTCAGCTAAAGAGCAGGAGCTCGTAGCGGTATTTGCAGTCTTGTCCTCAACACTAGCCCTCGTTTGATCTGTCCTCAGACAAGGCCGCGAAACACAGATCGTCATGGAAAGAAATGTTCTCGGGCTATCTGCCATGGCAGTACGAGGTGCGATCGGAAAGTTTCAAGACTGCGCGTATAAAAACCCGTACACTTATCTCAGGTATTAAATTCATCCATCACCCTCGAAGTAGTTCCCCTGGGAGTGAACACAACG
>NW_019060305.1:455415-467390 GCF_000696155.1 Zootermopsis nevadensis | reverse complement strand
CTTTGGCAAAATTTGATGCACACGCCATTCCGAAATCGCAGGAGGGGCGGTGTAATGCACTACCAAAACGCCCGTAACTAAGAAACAAATGCTAATTCGATGATGCCGGCTGGCACACTGATTCACTATGAATGTAGGCCCAACCCCTTGAAACTTTCCGATAGCACCTCGTATAAGAGAACTTCCAACATTTTGAATACTTTCTGCCCCCATCATCAGGAACTGGATGGTGTAATGGATGATGGTGTTGTTAGTCTATTTACAAATTGTTAGCGGTTGTCGACCAGTAGACTGCCACTGGGACGCAACAAAAATTTGATATAGAAATAGACTTGGATTTAGAAACTGCGAGTGTGGGAGATACTTTCTATGGCATAACGTCTGTATAAAATATTATTTTCAGAGAACCGTTCTCTAAATTTGTAATTCGTAATTAGTTCAGAAGCTATAGAATGGCTTGAATTAATTTGTGTTGTGTTACTTTTGGTTATGATGGGTTAATGACGTGCAATGGCGTCGTCATTTCACTTCACATCAAGCAACTCGGTTGTTGGTGTTACCTACAGTAGAAAGTTCAAACCTAATATCACCATAAAATATTCGCCTGCGATTGAAATAATTCCAACTGCGGCACCATTTGGATTCATAAATCCATTGCATTTTTGGAGGTGTTATTTTGTATAATTTGAGGTTTACACAGCGCAACAACCCAGAAGACAGAAATCTTCAGGTGTTATTTTATTATTTATTACGTATAGACAGATTTCACTGAGACGATCAGACGAACTTGGTTTTGGATGCCGGGTATGTTGCGCTAACTCCATTTCAGTCTTTTTTTTTAGGCGCGTTAGTGTATCTGCTGAGATTTTGCTCCAGTCGCTCCATCTGTCCGCCTGTCTGCAAGCAAGAAACTACTCGTGAACGGTTGAACGAATTTTCATTGAATCTGATATTGTGGAGATGTAGTAAAATGTTTCGACACATTCCAGTTTTGGTTTAAATAAGACCATAACAACGAGCGTTTTTCATGGAGACCTCAAATCTTTTTCTGCGCGCCGAAGTGACTGGGCGGGTAATCTCCAGGCTGCCTTGGTTACCATGGATACTATGGTTACCTCGGGTAAAGGTCAAAGATTAAATTCTGGATAACATATTTTTTCACCTTAGCTATGAGTTTTATAACTAATAATATAATATATTTTTATTTTTAATTTTAACTTCAATATTATGATATTCTAGCTTTTCCTTGCAGGATGTTTTTGACATGAATGTCACAACTTTATGGACAGAAACAACAAAAATGTCTGTAAACACGGGCCATTGGACGGTTCTTTTTCAAACTATGGACCATTTGAAAGGAGAAACTCAGTCCGTGTTTATGGGGCCCATTAAAAGTGTCGGGTTTGCTGCAACAATTAACGATGTAGCCAGACTGCGGAAAGGGAATAGAAAGCGGATGTGAGTTAATTCGAAACACGCCTGGAATTTTAAAGCGTGTGCGACAATCCGTAGTAAGACCCGCAGTGCACACTGAGCATTTTTCGTGTAATTTATTGTTGTCAGAAGAGTAATCTGTAATGTTACTGTAAGTGTTTTGTAAATAAACACTTCCTGCGGACGGGTTTAAACTTAAATTTTCATCTTTTCCCTTCCAAAATAAAACAGGTACCTCAAAGATTAAGCATTCGAGGACCAATGTTTTCATAATTTGTTATTGTGATGCCGTTTATTCTAGAAACATTCTGTATATTCATAATGCGTACCGTCTTCGTAAACCGATTTTTGAAAGATTCACGTCAATAGATTGACATGAGTTCAGTACCACCATTTTATACGTGTATTACCACCTGATGATGGTCTTGAGTTGAAACACGTGTGTAAATAATATCCTACATTTCTAATGGCTGTCTTCTTAGATGCTACGTCATGTAATCTCGTATAATTTGACCAGCGTTTCAGAGGTACTTACTGCCCCCATCATCAGGACGTTTCTCAGCATTAAGTTAATCTTGTCCGTAGGTTTTCGCGGCCGGAGTTCAATGTACGACTTCACCTACCTTGTTATAAAAACGGGCGTTTCATGAGATGCTACGCATTTTAAATGATTTAGAGGATATACCACATCATCTGTGACTTGCTGTATTTCTTGGAACACCCTCTGTGATATAGTTATGGCCTAATGGAACGGAGCAACACGTGATGCCCATGGGACAGGGACCTCCGACGGTCAGGTCACATGGCCACATCCTCATCTGCACACAGCCAGTCCTTCAGTCAGAGACAGTGAAATGTTGCTTAAAGGGTGACCGACCGACAGACCGACCGTTCGTGAGTTCTGACTTCTGTGTGTAAGAATAAAATACGAAAGTTGGTTAAATGCGAATGGTGTAGAGAGGCCGACAGTGAACTGTACGAAGTGAGAGTTTTGATGAACACTTTAACGGCGAGGCTTAGCTTAGCTGGATGAAGAAGGATTTTGATATGGAGTTGTCCGACATCAAGTTAGTATTTAAATCCATATATATGGAGTGTCAGTAATTTTAGTGTTCTGTTCAGAGCAAGTAATATAAAATTCTCTATTACAGGTTTACTTATTGCGTAATGAACATGTCTTACATCATTCTTTCGTTTGTTTAATTCTTTACTTTTATGTATTTTTTTTTTAAAAAAACATTCCTTCCTTTTTCTACCATTTTGTTTATTGAGTTACTATAGCCTAAAATTTCTTCTTTCTTTTATTAAAATTATGAATTGTAGTTTCGCAAATTATAATCTTTGTTTTGCAGTAATTATTTGCCTTCCATAATCATAAATATTTATCAAATTCTATAACAATAAGTTGTAAAGGAAAAATGCGACTCTTTAAGTTACCGTGCCAAGAGAGCTTAATTTTTTTACGTTCTGATTCCTTCAAATCTTTATCATTCAGTAATACTGAATATGGATCACAAATCTATGTCAAGTGTGTGGATCTGAAACCATTCTTTCCTAGTACAGATTTTCAGCAAACTTCTAACAAAATATGCGTGTGTGTGTGTATCTGTGTAGGCTGTCAGTGCCCTACTTTCGTTTGGATTCCACGTTAAGTTATATGTCTCCTGTTGACCATCACCTTCATCATTTCTGTGGCTTACCAACGTTGGCACCATAAAAATTCTGCCCGCTATATGCTTCCGCTAAAAAGGAAATTTACACATTCACTCTTGTCAGAAGCCAGGATGGCTAAAGAACACATCTGGAGACACAAACGAAGACAACAATAAATTAAATACTATTTCATTTAATACTGATACTCCATACTCAAGTAGTTACGTATATTCATGATGCTCCATATTTAAATAAATCCGTATGTAGTCCAACAGTACCTGGACTATTATATTCTTAATCCTTAGTAGCTCCAGCATGTGCTGAGTTCCAAATGTTATTTTTCTAATTTATGCATATGATCAGGAAATAAGGCAATCCGTGATTCATAATCTATAAAGACCATTTAAAACTTGAAGCTGATTGAAATAACAATTTCTTAAAGCTTTGTTCTTATCTTTAAGAAAACACGTCTTATCTCCGTTAAAAGTTATGATAGTCGGCGGTTAAAATATGTATAATGAAGCGAATCTTGCGTTATTAATGTTGTATGGTAAAGTTAAGTTTATAATCCAAAACAAAATGCACTTTAGCTGGTGTAGGTGTTTGGGCTCGTGTGTTAATGGTGTGGAATTCAACTTCAGCCAGACGTTCTATTGCTTTCTGTTGTAAATGTGTTACCGAATCCTATCATGTTGTTATCGTTACCATCACCATATTTTCTTAAGGAACTTGTTAATTAAGTACAGATTCTAGCTACGACAAATTTTTGTGAGATATAAATTAAAGTTTCGTAGAGTATCCGTTGTTTTAACTGTTGACTTACAAACAGTGTTTCATACATACTTCGTAGAAATATTTACGTAATGTTTTATACCGAATGCTGTATTGTTCATTTGTCGAGAGTGCAGGATGAAGATGAATGCTACAGCAGAGATTTGCACCAAGGACGAGCAGTATTAATTCTCAGTCTTGTAGCAGTTTCCACAATAGTTATCTATAGTTTCCAAGAATTATAGCTTGTTATTGTATTATTTTTGCATGTGGATGGCTGGACTTCATTATCTGCATCGAAAACACTGGTTCGGCCGCTTCTAATCATTTCGACGCACTCATACAAGCTTGAAGATGGCAGTCTTCAAACCACGAAAAGCTCAAAACGTTCATACACACTTCATTGTGGCAAACAGTTGTGTGCACACTTGGCTGTCAGTTGTCGAAGGGTCTCTGCCCTTATTATTTCTGGTATTTTAGTCCTTAGGTATCTAAATACTCGATGTTCAGAATATTAAATAAAGCCTTCTGAAATTGTAACTGACTGTCAGCTGGTAGGTTCAGAATCGATAAATTTTCATTGATTTTTTTGCGTATTATTCCTTGTGACGTTAATATCTAGGGCTTTACATCAGTTTTGTTTACATGCGTCGTCATTGCCTTTGATGCTGATAAATTATTTTTTACGAATTTACACTGTAGAATGTTGTAAAGTACTGATAACTTAATCTAACGTAGTTAAGTGTCTTTTGTCAGTTTGTCACAAAGCAATATCGGTATTCGTTACTGTGAGAAAAAACTTCGACGCATACGTCATGCTGACGTCCGAATCGCTGGACTAGAAAATATCATCAAAGGTAATGATGATAACAGGTCACCGGTCGTATAGCCATGACGTCACGTCGTGTCACGATCTAATGCACAAATTTACAGCGGAGAACTACAATTTATAATCTGTGAAATTATTCAGCGGACTCATAAGAAGTTTTACACGCATAATGCTAGTCTTTGTTTTAGAGTGTGCCATTTAAAGTTCTGCTCAGTAACAAATGAATGGTAAAAAAGTTCCCCGTGACATTCGAGCGAAATGTCACCTTCTTACTAGGCTGCTGCTCACGCCAGTTGCGCGAAATTTGTGCAGCTGCGAACATGGTGAATTTACGAGCAGAACGCGTGTTTATTAGGAACATTACTTCGTATCTAAATCGTTTTCTGCTGTCCGTAATTCACTATTATCCAGCTTCAACCAGCCAAGCGCTCTCCGCGAGCGACAGCCTCAACTAGCTGTGTAAAGGATTGAATTAAATTGAATTATTATTCGCGTCCAATTGATTGTTAACGGGTAGAAGGCCACCCTCAGGTCCTGCCTCTTAGTTGACCTTGACATAACAGTGGCAGCCGATCAACTTGTTATCCATTCTTCAAGAGCAAGACGTGTTGCTCGATAATTAACCGCGTCAGGACTGACTGATGACCCTTGTGTTTATTCACCCGATGCCCGTGGTGGAGTGGAAATCAGTGTTCCGAACCAACATTTTGTGCTGAGTAATCAGCGTTTATACTCAGTGAGTAATCTTCAGGGTGTGGGTGTGGAAGGGAATCGCCTCGTAATAGGTGTTGTTTCTATTTATTCATACTCCGCACGCACTGTTTTTTATGTCTATCCTCGGTTTAACGTTATTTCTTCCTCAACCCACTTACATATTTTTTTAACTGATGAATGTACGCAATATTGGTAACGGTGCAGATATAGTTGTCAGTCTCAGAAGATATGAATTCTGCAAAAGAAATTGCTCCAGCTTGGACAGCTAAGTGCAAGACAGTTCTGTACCTCACAGGCTCACATGTCAGCTGAGAAAAAGGTAGCTGATTATACCAAACTGAAGGCAGGTTAATGATGGTAGCATTTAAAACTTGAAGCTGATTGAAATAACAATTTCTTAAAGCTTTGTTCTTATCTTTAAGAAAACACGTCTTATCTCCGTTAAAAGTTATGATAGTCGGCGGTTAAAATATGTATAATGAAGCGAATCTTGCGTTATTAATGTTGTATGGTAAAGTTAAGTTTATAATCCAAAACAAAATGCACTTTAGCTGGTGTAGGTGTTTGGGCTCGTGTGTTAATGGTGTGGAATTCAACTTCAGCCAGACGTTCTATTGCTTTCTGTTGTAAATGTGTTACCGAATCCTATCATGTTGTTATCGTTACCATCACCATATTTTCTTAAGGAACTTGTTAATTAAGTACAGATTCTAGCTACGACAAATTTTTGTGAGATATAAATTAAAGTTTCGTAGAGTATCCGTTGTTTTAACTGTTGACTTACAAACAGTGTTTCATACATACTTCGTAGAAATATTTACGTAATGTTTTATACCGAATGCTGTATTGTTCATTTGTCGAGAGTGCAGGATGAAGATGAATGCTACAGCAGAGATTTGCACCAAGGACGAGCAGTATTAATTCTCAGTCTTGTAGCAGTTTCCACAATAGTTATCTATAGTTTCCAAGAATTATAGCTTGTTATTGTATTATTTTTGCATGTGGATGGCTGGACTTCATTATCTGCATCGAAAACACTGGTTCGGCCGCTTCTAATCATTTCGACGCACTCATACAAGCTTGAAGATGGCAGTCTTCAAACCACGAAAAGCTCAAAACGTTCATACACACTTCATTGTGGCAAACAGTTGTGTGCACACTTGGCTGTCAGTTGTCGAAGGGTCTCTGCCCTTATTATTTCTGGTATTTTAGTCCTTAGGTATCTAAATACTCGATGTTCAGAATATTAAATAAAGCCTTCTGAAATTGTAACTGACTGTCAGCTGGTAGGTTCAGAATCGATAAATTTTCATTGATTTTTTTGCGTATTATTCCTTGTGACGTTAATATCTAGGGCTTTACATCAGTTTTGTTTACATGCGTCGTCATTGCCTTTGATGCTGATAAATTATTTTTTACGAATTTACACTGTAGAATGTTGTAAAGTACTGATAACTTAATCTAACGTAGTTAAGTGTCTTTTGTCAGTTTGTCACAAAGCAATATCGGTATTCGTTACTGTGAGAAAAAACTTCGACGCATACGTCATGCTGACGTCCGAATCGCTGGACTAGAAAATATCATCAAAGGTAATGATGATAACAGGTCACCGGTCGTATAGCCATGACGTCACGTCGTGTCACGATCTAATGCACAAATTTACAGCGGAGAACTACAATTTATAATCTGTGAAATTATTCAGCGGACTCATAAGAAGTTTTACACGCATAATGCTAGTCTTTGTTTTAGAGTGTGCCATTTAAAGTTCTGCTCAGTAACAAATGAATGGTAAAAAAGTTCCCCGTGACATTCGAGCGAAATGTCACCTTCTTACTAGGCTGCTGCTCACGCCAGTTGCGCGAAATTTGTGCAGCTGCGAACATGGTGAATTTACGAGCAGAACGCGTGTTTATTAGGAACATTACTTCGTATCTAAATCGTTTTCTGCTGTCCGTAATTCACTATTATCCAGCTTCAACCAGCCAAGCGCTCTCCGCGAGCGACAGCCTCAACTAGCTGTGTAAAGGATTGAATTAAATTGAATTATTATTCGCGTCCAATTGATTGTTAACGGGTAGAAGGCCACCCTCAGGTCCTGCCTCTTAGTTGACCTTGACATAACAGTGGCAGCCGATCAACTTGTTATCCATTCTTCAAGAGCAAGACGTGTTGCTCGATAATTAACCGCGTCAGGACTGACTGATGACCCTTGTGTTTATTCACCCGATGCCCGTGGTGGAGTGGAAATCAGTGTTCCGAACCAACATTTTGTGCTGAGTAATCAGCGTTTATACTCAGTGAGTAATCTTCAGGGTGTGGGTGTGGAAGGGAATCGCCTCGTAATAGGTGTTGTTTCTATTTATTCATACTCCGCACGCACTGTTTTTTATGTCTATCCTCGGTTTAACGTTATTTCTTCCTCAACCCACTTACATATTTTTTTAACTGATGAATGTACGCAATATTGGTAACGGTGCAGATATAGTTGTCAGTCTCAGAAGATATGAATTCTGCAAAAGAAATTGCTCCAGCTTGGACAGCTAAGTGCAAGACAGTTCTGTACCTCACAGGCTCACATGTCAGCTGAGAAAAAGGTAGCTGATTATACCAAACTGAAGGCAGGTTAATGATGGTAGACTAATACACTTGAAAGGTGGCGCTATAGATAGGCTTTTGTATCAACTGACGGTGGCCATTTGTGCATTAGGAGTGGGTTTGAGTGGAAAGTTTTTGTATGAATTGTCTTTCCCAAAGAAAGCTTGAACTCTGTACCAATATATTCACTCATAGTACAAAATATATCCAGAAAACAATGTGGAGGTTGCTACGTTTTAATATTTACCGAATGAAAGGCGAATTGTTTATTTGACAACAGATGTAGTATACAGAAGGTTTTTAAATAATTGAGGCATGCATCTTGAAACGGGGGGTCATAACGTTGTATAAGCGTTCTGAGTCGACAACGTTAAGTAGTAGGTAAAGGGCTTAATACTTATTTGCAAGACAATAAAATCACGTCCCTCGACTATTTAAATTTTCCAGATAACTTTCTAAAGTAGACACCCATCGAAACTTGGGTGTAATACTGGAAACCTTAGTTCTAAAATCATACAATACAGAATTCTCTTTGAGAAAATGAAGGTAACTAAAACGTTCAGTCGAAATATCAATCATCAAGCTCGGCCTCTGAATCACAAAAATTATATGCACAGAATTTCGGGAGTTGACTTGTCTTTGTGGATCGGGAATAGTCCTGTCTACCGGATCCAAGAAATGCAGTGTTTCCGACTTCTTCCAGAAGACAAAGGAGGGTCCATCTTTTCAAACGTAGAGATTCTTCGAGTTTTTGCGATTTTTAAGATTTCTTAAAAATCACGATTGCTGATCAATTGGTTATGCTCAGCCAAAAACCTTACGTTGTCAGATACTTTATAATGTCTCCTATACAGACTAAGGGTAGTGTGGGGGTGTTTAATGTTACTTTAAGATACAACTATATTTAATGAATGCGAGAGGGGCGGGAGGAAGCGACTACGTTAAGAGTTCTCTCGGTGTCCACTTGAAGGTATGAATGAAAAGACGACAAATCTTGAAACGGGAGATTCAACAAACTATATTCATTCCGAATGAGTATGATACTTGTTTCTCCAGTACTAAGTTTTTCTGCTAGAATTTAGTGTAACATACACGAATACTGCAAGAATTCGGGCTTCTTCTAATTTTAGGTCTCTATTATGCAGGCACCAAAGGACTTGTAACCTGAAAGTCACAAATTAAAAACATTGACCCTAGATCTTTAAATATTCTTTGTTCTTCTCAGATTTCGCTTGATAATTAGGTATATTTACCATAATAGTTATTCATAAGCCGCTCAGGTGGTCAACAAATGTTCCTGTTCAGAAGAACCAGTCACTGGTTCATACCCTGAGCCGGTTTTTATAGCCTATTATTATTATCATCATCGTTCCCACATCTGTGCTGAGTTCCTCCAATTTGTGTCCCCTTTTTCTCGCACAAGACGAATGCATTTTTTTAATTTCTCTATGCGTGCTACACTCCCCGCCTATTTTATTCGCCTTGATTCGAATACTGTAATAATAGCTGATGACGAGTAAAAATTACAAATCTCCTCACAATGCAGCCTCCTGCAGTCTTATGTTGCTTTGGTCTGTCTTAGTATGTGTTATTTTACTGTGGCGAGAGACAAAATATCTTATCCAGACAAAACACAAGGTGAAATTTAGCTTTGTGTACTTGTAATAGGGGACAGAAGACAAACGATTCTGCATTGAATGGCAACAAGAATTCCCAGAATTTAATCAACAGTTTCTCTCTCTTGATGCAAGCAGGAAAGACGAAATACTCTTCGTCTATGACCTGAACAATGTCTGTATGCAGGTAATACAATGGAATGCAAACCAAAACGCACGCGTGCTGTACACGACACGACATGGCGTGATATATTAGCTTAAAGTTTATCCCTGGCAACGAATAACAACGAAGTATAAACGCTCACCGCCTCCTGAATTTCATGCGGTAGCTCAGGTATATGACGCAAACAACGCATGCTCGCAACTGCTCGGTTTAATGCGGGTTATTCTCCGAGATACATATTCAGAAGCATTGACTCTAAAATCTAGAAATTTGTTGGACGGTATTACATTTTTAAATATTTAACTATTACACATTAAACATTTATTTGCTTGGGGATAATTTCCAGGTAGAGGATCGTGTGAACACGGTAATAAGCCATCGGTTTCCATAAAGGACAAGGAAAATATGACAAGCTAAGCGGCTGTTAGCTTGCCAAAAAGGTCCCTACTCTATGGAATACCGGTGTTAGCAATTTAACTCTTGGCATTCAGATATAAACAGAGTAAAGTTATGGCACCACGCATTCTTAAATTTAGCATCAGGTGGAGGTGAGCGGTTGGCTTCACGCCTCCTATTTTATAGCCGGGGTAAGGATTCCGGCACCTAATGGTTAAGATGCTAGTTGGGTCCCAGAGCAGACCTTCTGTTGAGACCGTTTCTACTACAATACAAACTAAAAATAGATTCCGCAGGGAGATCCCTCAGGACCACATTTAATCGTACTGTAATTTTGGAGATGAAATATCTCGATTTTGCGTGCACTTCTTGCACTCGGGCAAAGAACTCTTTACGCGGAACATGGCGGCGGAAATGCAGCCCTTGCTTGCGTGCGTCGGTCAAAGGCCTTCACCTTAATCGCGCGGTCAGCGAGCTCAGCTGTCGTTGGCATTTGTCAGTCACTGTTCTGCGTTCATTAGCCTGTTTGTTTGCATAGGCCTGCCGAGGTTTAAGTTCACTAACTGAAAGTGGTAATGTTAGTGTTTTATTTTATATTCATTTACTTTTAATTAATTTGTTGCCCTTTTGAAATTATAGTCTTTTTAATTTGTTATATGCTTATTTGTTTGTATACTTAGCTATGTACTTAGTCTTATATTGCCTACTTATTTCTTCTTCTGCAGGGTTTGAGATTTTCACTACTATGTGAATATGTTGAGATTTCAGATTCGCCTTGTAATCTCGTAGACGTTTACCGGCGTTTGAGAGATCCTTCCTGCCTCCATCATCAAGAGCCATGATGAGGCAGTGATGGTGGAGGCAGCATTGACCTTTGAAACATTGGTTCACTTCTATCAGGCTACACGGCGCAACAACCCCGAATACAGCCATTTTCTGTGTTAATAAACATTCCGCCTTGTAGTATTATGGCTGTATTCCAACGTTTCGGAGGAACGTAGTGCCTCAATTTTCAGGGTTGACGCCGGAGGTATTGTATGATATGCAAGCAATCCAGAATATTACAAACTTTTTGTGTATTTATTAATTACTAATTTATTAATGTATTTAATTGTTTATGCACTTGTGTATTTTTATTCTATCCTTTGAGCATTTATTTATTCCTAACTACATAGAGAAACGTCCTTATTCATAAGCTGATAGTACGTTCAGATAGTCAAGAAATTATCTGCCTATTTATCTTTATATGGGCATTCTAATATTTAATATTTCAGAATATTGCCATGCAGTTAAGTTTGTGACTTTTTGTAATGGTTGTATGTAACTTGATGATTATATCAGTGACCAAAACATGTTGTGGCTGCATTTGACAGACTAGCAAAATGGTGGACTAGCGTCTTAAAATTATTTGTTGCCTTTCTCTTTCACATTATTTCCAATTCGCCCTATCCAGTCAATAAAATATCGTTAAATAAAACAGTAGCGACGAATACTATACAAACGTAATTGAATTTGTACAAATTCGGCTTTCATGAATGAGCTACGTCGAATGTTGAGTATTACCCAACGTTTCAACAAACATTTCATTTGCCATCTTCATGGTGACTATGTGATGCAAGAGTGGGTCACTCTTTCGCTCCACCCATGGCATCGCCAAATCTAATTTGGCCACCTATATAAAGCTTTGCAAAAATGCTCAACTATTTCACACTCACTCTGAATATGGAAATTGCAGTGTACGTCAGAAGAATGAACAGTTATTAGCTTTCGACGAGGTTCATCCCCAAAAGCCGAAGTTGAACAT
>NW_019060305.1:414936-446877 GCF_000696155.1 Zootermopsis nevadensis | reverse complement strand
CACCTGTCTGGATGATGTCACCGCGAAGATTCAAAACGTGTTTCTGTGACTGGCTTCGGATTTCCCAACTGCCGCGCGCAAAAACACTTATAGGCCTTCATGTAAAGCACCAATTATTTTCAGATTTTAAAAAAAAAGCTGATAAATTGTAGTGTATGTGTCTGATATAAAATGTTATGAACATCCATTTGGAAGTTATTTATTTAGATGCGTCTAAATATTAAGTAGTGTCTAAATTAGACTTCCACTTTGTTTATGGGATTAAGTATTAAAAACTTCGAAGGTATGATCAGTTATATTGATTTTCTTGGGCATATTTTGAGACAAATTCCTTTCCTCATCTGGCTGACTCTTCCGAGAACACAGTCTTCATAATTAATAGAGTGTTTTTGAAGTAGAAAATTATGTAAATTGATTGCTTCATCGTTTATTCAAAGACTTGTCTGTTGAACTGCTTTGTTTACTTGGCAACGAATGAGAAATAGTATTATTATAATGAGAGATGAATTGAGAAGTATATAAAATGAACGGATCGTCGTCTATTTCAAAATTTGCCTGAACGAAATGGGACAAGCACAAAATATTGTGATCAGTGTATCCGGCTGTCTTCTAAATGCGAAGCGAAAGTGTTCACTACTCCAAGAACACATGGTGGACAGATGAAAGCATGCAAAGGCCACTGTTAAAATTTTAATGTTGAATTGTTTTTATAGTCACCGTACTCTGTTCATTTAAATGCACATTTTAAAATAGAATTTCACCAACACTGTTTGGTAAAACCTAGGTTTGTCTGGCAAATCCTACGTTTCACCAACATTCTGGCTTTTACGGTAACTTACACACTGTTTCCATAGCCACTTTGTTGCTCAGGTTGCCTAGCGTGCAGGCGATGCACGTAACAGTGTAGGGTATTCGTCACGCACCGCAATGGACACTGGCTTCAGAAAGGAAGGAGACATTTCCAACAAAGAGATCTGCAATTACAAAAACATTGTACCACTTTGGCGAAAACCGAACTTTAAACTGTACTTTATGCCTTGAAATTTCAACATGAGGCCAACAAACCCATCCACTGTATTCCAATGTTGCGTTAACTATTGCCAGAAAATTAACATATTGAACCAGATACAGCACATCAATGAAACTCCCATATTAATTAATAAACAGTTTCGTCTGTACTTTTTGCAGAAGATGTACTGCCTATGAGTTGTCAGGTTCTCACGGCGGCAGAAGTTTTACGACGTTTCAGTGGCGTTTTGAGTATCGCCCTGATTATAGAGGCAGTAAGAACTTCTGAAATGTCAGCATAATTACAATAGAATACACGGTTCAACAGCCCAGATGATAGCTATCTTTGACGTATTCTCCTAATCTATTCCTGAAGGCCGGCTCACTACGTCGAAACAAACTAGCAAAAAATCTACAAAGTTTGACGTATTCTCCTAATCTATTCCTGCAAAAAATCTACAAAACTTGTTTTCTGAATGTTTTATAATAGAAATCTCGTCTCAGAACCCCGAGGTATTGTTACAGGTGCTTTAGGGCGTATTCAGGGGCTGAAAAAGAATTTCAGTTATGAAGGGCATTACTCGAATATCTTTAAAAAATTGCTGTTTCTTAAGTCCCAGCGCACATTACTACGAATATAAACAAATCGACATGGAATGTCACGTTTCGTAATATTTTTGCCTTCCAGGTATAAAATTATTTTTATGTATTAAATGCGTCTGAAAGAGCTTTTAATAATATATTGATCTGAATATAACTTTCTGTTATGAATCAAATTTTTACTAGTCTGTTTCTGCTGATTCGATTTGTCTTTATGTAATGTAAGCTGGCCTTAATCGTCAAAAATTTTACATTTATTTGATATATTCTTGTTAGAATGCGAATACAATCATTTGACATGCACAAACGGTTCACTGTTGCCAGAACATCTGTGCCATAAGCTCAGAATTCTGGCATCAAGCCCTCTGCCTCTGTTCTGCCGACACCATTCGTTCAGCTGATTCAAAGTTTCCAATGAATTTTCTCTTATTGTTCTTCTTTTATTTTTGTGAATGCGTTTGCTCGTGTGGGAGGGTGGATTTCAGGCGCCTGCACTGGCCATCATGTCAGCAGAAGTGCCCTGGACATCTTCCAGAACGACACCGATTACTTTTCCCTTACAAAGCAGAATGTATTTTGCTACGTAAAAATAACTGACGATTTAGTACCTTAAGGTATCAGTTTTCTCACTTATAACTACCATTTTATCTGCCTCGCAATTGGTACTTGGAATTAATTAATTAAAATCTTAGTCTTCGAACATCATGCCTATTAAACTCCTATCTTAAGACACTAAATAGTTACATGATTAAAACAGAAAGGAGTATTTAGACATAGTTTACTTAGTTTCGATATGTATTCATTACTATTCGGCGTAACTTGGTGTTAAATTATTACATAATATATATTTGAATGTATTTTGTTAAATATGAATCGTATCAAAAATGTTTCAAATAAAAGGTTTACATTTTGCTTATATGCTTATTTAATAATTCACTTATTGTTTTTATTTCATTACACGAGTCCTTTTTTAATGCATTTATAAAGTTTAACCGGAGTTTCATGTAAAACGAATTAACCACTGTGCACTAACTTTTGATTATAGTTTTAGTGTAGATATCTGATGTCAAGTTTAATATAAATCTGTGAAATAGTTTCGGAGATGATACATGTGGACGGACAGAAACGACGTTCCCACTATAAATTCTGTTAAAAGTCATATTAATTCTGACTGTCTCATCTCCTTTTAGAAACAAAGTTTATATTACTCATCAAACAGTACCTTACTACAGCAATTGTTTCGCATGGCTTTAAAACTCTGTTCAACGGAGACTGTAAAGTTGTGGTCTATGAACAGTAAGCTTGTATTTAAAGTGCTGTAACTGTAGTTTTGTATTCCTTATTGCCATCATATTGATTTATCACCAAAAACTATTAAATATTGCTGTAACTGTAGTTTTGTATTCCTTATTGTCATCATATTGATTGATCACCAAAAACTATTAAATATTGTAAGAAATTTTGTTTGTTAAATGCAGGAGAACTTTCTGCTTTATCCAACTTTAAAATTTTGTTTGGAATGCTGTTTTACTGGGAATAGAGCGCGATGTAGAAGCCCCTTGGAAGACGGAAGGATAAAGGAAAATAATAATACAATTTATGTTAGATAAATACATTGTGAAAATTTACCTTGAATTGAGTAGTCTCAGGATAATGTAGGCCTTACTGGTGGTTATGAACCTTCAGAAACTCTGCAGTCTGACTTCTCCTAGCAGAAATTTCACTACGCCACTACACAGTTCTGTACAGTGCGCCGTGATACGGCGGCAACTTCTCCGACATGTTGATGATGCATGTAGTCTAAACAGCGTTCTGCAGGCGAACTTACTCTTCGACCTTACAGTTAAATCGTTAGATTTCTCTCAAGTTCGTGATCTATTAAATCTAGACCGTAGAAAATTCAAACTTTTATGTACTTAGAGAATGTCTAAAAATACACCAAAGAAGCGGAGAAAATTGGAAGGCGACCTACCTCTATGTTATTTATTGGATAGAAACTAATACACTAGAAAGACAATGGAGAGACAAATAAGCGTAATGGAACCAGTAACGAAGAGAAAGAGACGTAAAGAAGCGGAGAAAATTGGAAGGCGACACTCTATGTTATTTACTGGATAGAAACTAATACCCTAGAAATACAATGGAGAGACAAATAAGCGTAGTGGAACCAGTAACGAAGAGAAAGAGAAGGTTAGATCGTATTATTAAGATAAGAACAAATTAAACAAAGAATGTGCGAACCAAAACCAACGAAGAGAAAATAACTGCATGAAAGACTGCAATGAAAACTAAAATGTAACGAGTGTTGGAATGAATGAATGAATAAATAAATAAGCGCACTAGATTGATTGTCTGGTATATAATGCACTCTTCCGCACTGATTATTCGTAACAGTTACATCAGCATCAAAATAAACGCTAGGTATCCACTTTTGTTAGCGATATTTCTTCCACAACAGATAGGATGGTTATCTGCTATGACGAGGCTTGTCCAATCAACCCACGAGACTCTTCATCCACATCAGCTGTAATAGTTTTATTATGACTCATTCTTCTGGGATTACATAGTAGCGTTTTCTCCACACGTTATGTAATATTTGTACAGCCACGACTCGATTTATTGAATCGGGCAGTGATATTTTCTCCACCTCGACTGTAACGGTGGTACAACGGGTCTCCCTTCTGAAATTAGGTGATTGCGTTTCGTATAAACCACATGTAGCCTAATCACTCGATTGTCATGGCATTCTTTTTAAAAATGTGGAACGTAATTGGAAGTTAATGTTCATAAATTAATGGATCTTAAAGTAGACCCATCGTAACAATAACAAAAATAAATAAATAAATGCAAAGGAAATGTATTGTTGTCTTCTGTAGTGGCCATATTTTCAGTAATTGATTTGTTTGAAATAAATGAACATCATGGAGATTGACGTTATAAAATCAATATAAATCATTTGTAAATTATATTCGCTGGATAGAACATACACTTTTTATTGTTACCAACGAATATCGTTCCAACTACTGTATCGGTTATAGCACTACAAGGTGGAGAGTACGAGAGTTAAACAGAAATCCAGGCTGGTTTTAGACATGACTCAGTATCATTAATTATGTAGTTAAGTGTGGGTCATTTAACAACGTAGTCGGTAGCTCAGACTGTATATAGGCAAATGATAGGATCACTAGTGAATAATCAATTGGAAAGGCTATGGAAATAAGCGATCATGACATAATTTGAAGTATTATCCAGGCATTTAATTGGAGGACTGAGGAAAACCGGTAACAATTCAACCAGGATATCCCGTCTCCGGGCCGATATTTGAATCCGGTACCTCCCAAATACGAATCAAGGCGAGCTAACCTCTCGGCTGCGACGTTTGGCGTCTCGCTACCGACGTATCCTTTTATGGGGAAATGAAGGAATGATAGAAAGGTAATTGATGTCGCGTCCTGTGCTAGCTAATAAAGGAGCGTCTGTAGTGGTGCCTTCAGTTGGCTTGGGTTGACGTGAAAGCACTTCCTGCAGTCGTTGATGCTCGAAGTATGTTCGTTGCGCTAATGATTATAATACCTTTGCACGGTCAAAATGCTATGACCCTAGGAAGGGGTGTTTCCTTGAAGCTTTGTAGCCATTCAGCTTTTCAAGACATTTCCAGCTATTATGAGACCAGAAGTTTAATAACGTTCAGAAAATTCCTCCATCTGACTCTCTTCTAAGTGACTTGTTTGCAGTTCCCATCTTAAAATTCAGTTTGAACTTTAAAATAAACTACATGTATTCTAAGAGACTCTTCCCTGACGTTTTCAGTTCACAATATTAATTTCTTGTTTTTCCCACGTGGTACATTTTGACGTTCATTTCATCCTTCTTTATTCGAAGGTTTTAATAATGTGGAAATAATTAAAATAAAAACTACGAAAGTGAAAGAATAACGAAGATGAATGTCTTGAGACTGAAAATGTGAATGTACACGTTACCTTTGTATAAGTAATGCTGAGACCAATCGATGAAATTATTGAAACTCCGCGGTGATCCATTTCAACTACAAGACTTGGAATCATATCTCGCTCATCATGCTAAACGTCGGCTGGCAAGATTACCCAGCCTAGATAAACGGGAAGCCCTTAAGATGGATGCAGTAGGTTTCTCCGAAACATTTGTATCAATCTACAAGTCCAAACGGCATCACCACCCACATCAAATCATCCTAAATGGTCGTGAAGTTTTCAGACAGCAGTGGACGATGACGCACGCCGTTAAAAGAACCACAGCAATGATGGATAATATATAAATAAGTAGGAGAGGAACCAAGAATGTTTGCCAAGATATCAGGAACCCAGACCCCTCCATTTCTGCGTTACAAAAGAGTTAAGGCAATTTTCTATTGGCGAACGAGGAAAACTGGGGAGACTGGACTGTGGTGGGGTCACTTTCGCAGAAACTGCAGTGCATCAGGCTAAAAGCTTTCTGTTTCTGCTGTAACGTACACTAGAGGTCGTATGAGTTACATTTAGTACTTAATACATGAAATTTCGTCTTTATTGATGATTTGTTACGTTCTACTCTGTGACGGGGAAGAACACTGTTGACAGCGGTGTGTTTAATGTAGTGTAGCATACATACGAAACGAATTAGTGATTGGGTTGTGATTTATTGTGCTGACGTGTTTTGATTAACGATTGACATGTGAGCAGTCAAAGAAACGCTTCTCAACAAATTTGGAGCTGGAATCAGAATCCACCTTCTCGCGGGTACTGAAACACCTTCACAACAATAGCGCAAGTGTGGTTAGTTTTCCCTCTTTCGTGTGTACTGAACGACGCGAGTAATAAATTTAATATACGAAATTTTTGTTGGTAAGAGGACAGATGCGTTGAAAAGTAATACCCACTTAGAAATTAGCGTTTAAATTCGGAACGTCTGTCTTTGAAAACAGCAAGAAACGAATATTAATTAAATGCAGTTAACTTACAAATGTATTTCAAATAAGCATAATGCATAATATGACTCAAACGTGGGATTTACGTTTTTATAGGTAATGTATACTGTATACGTTTTTGGCCTATTTTCCCTTTTTTTTACCCAAGCTTCGGAAAGTTTCAGTTTTTTTAATGTTATGATTTACACGATGGACAAAGTCCAAAAGAACAGTTTCACGTACTGTGGACTTTGATATAAATGTAATGGTGCATACATTTTGATGTTCAATGGAAGAGGGAGAGAGGTAGTTGTGGGGGGGGATGATGGTCCATGTGTGTACAGTCAAATAGAAGAAGGATGCTTTCTGATTGACAGGAGGGGATTTCCAGATTAGTTTGTTTTTGTCCAGTGACTTGAAATGGAGATAATGGCTGCATCAAGTTTGCTAAATTTGGTCGATACCTCGCATCTAGTTCCGGAGTAGATATAGTTGCAGAGCTAAGCTCTGGCGTATCTAAACGACACAGAAAGTAAACGGATGGAGCTAAATAAAAATGGTGTTATACTTATGCAAGATACACTATCCGTTACCGAATCGGGACAGGCAAAATACATACAGCCATAGGCATACTATTTGTTTCTATATTTTCAAGATATATAAAATAAATTTACAGGTTTCAAAATGAATGCTATAAAAGTAATACTAAACGTTCCTACGGGTATCCTCCTTGAAATGATGCTGTTCTGGGTTTTATCGGAACTACAATGGGCGAAACTGCTTAAGCTGGTAAAGATATTCCTTGGCTAGGTACGTAGTTACTCAGCTACTTACTTGTTTGTTTGGTTAATTATTTGCTTAGGAAGAAATTGAAACAACCGGGAAGCTGTCGTAATGGGTTTCTTTCGGCTGGAAATTCTGAGGAAAAACCACAAAATCACCTCAGTTCTGATTCCCTCTCTCAAACACGAGAGCTGACTTCCTTTATACCTAGTACAGTAAAACCTCTCTAACTTGGACACTTGCGGTTCCACGATAATGTGTCCAACTTACAGAGGTGTCCAGGATAGAGGGAAAGGGGAAAATCATCCATTCAAATTGTGGTGTAATGACAATGTGGTAATTGTTGAGTATTATGGAACCCTTCCCAAAAAGGAAATTCTTGATAAGAAAAATCAAAAGAGTAAATTAAATTTTTACAAATTTTGTTTTCACTAAATTAAACTGGAAGGGAATACTTTACGTTTACCGACAATGTAATCTATTTACTTACATAATCTAACTACTGTAATTTATAACACTGTTTAACTCAGTTACAAGCACAGTACAGTACAACCCCTCTATAACGCGGTTCGCTATACCGCGGTTCCAGATATAACACGGGTACCTCATGTCCCCCATAGTGCAGCGAAAAAGAAAAAAACGTTCATCAATTATCCTTCACACAGAACTCAAAATTATATTAAAATGCAAGCCAAATTAATTATTTATTACTTTTTCCGTAAAAATCAATCGTAGCATAGTGAAATAAGTATGTATACTCTTAAATGGCGATAGTCTATCAATACTGTACGTACCGTACAGTACGTCCTATTTTTCTGATGCACTCCCGTAATAACGCGGGTTTACCCCTGTCCCCCGCGACGCGCGTTATAGTGGGATTGTATTGTACTGACAAAGTTAAAACTGTAACAGCAATACGTACTGTAGTCCAGTGAAGGGTTCAACAAAAGAATAACTATACACTTTCACTGCATTCCATTGATGTGTTAAATGTCTCACACCCTCAACCATAAGCTAATCTTCAGGTAGAAGGCATTCATCAGTCAGAAATTCAAAATAACAAAATACTAACTGTAAACGTTTCCCATAAAAGCATTGAAGCTAAGTGCACGAACCTGTCCAACTTACAACAAAAGGGGTGACCAAGTTCCAGGATAGAGGGGTGTCCAAGATATAGGGTGTTGTGGACATGTAAAATTATAGTATATTCGCCGGTTCCAATTAAAAGTGTCCAATATAGAGGGGTGTCCAGGATATAGGGGTGTCCAACTAGAGGGGTTTTACTGTAATTTAATTAATTAATATATATTTATATTTGCAAGACATACACACTTTAATTGGCAGTGATGTAGAAGGAGTGGCCTATTTCGACATGCTTACTGAGCATTGGTCTGAAGAGACTGAAAAGTTTATAAAACCCCTAGAGCGACAATCCAGATCTCACCTCTGGAATGTTGACAGCAAAGTTCGTAGCAAATGTGAAGAATGAAATATAAAATCTATGAAAGACACGCAAAGAAACCCAGAGATTTAAAAATATTTTCAACTTCATTTTCGGAGGCAGAGCCACGACATTGCTGGTAAATTCAGTAACTGGCTCCGAAACGACAGAATATCTTCATAAATGAAGCTTCATTGCATCGTTCGATATTTCCATTCTAAACATAATGTGTTCGAGTTATCTCTCAGTATTGTACTGCAACACTGTCCAGTTTCTGGCGCTGATAATAATGACAATGGTGGTAGATATAACAATGGCGTCCAAGTCGCCTTTCTGCTCCGTACATAAATCAATTTATACAGCGCGACAGCACTTTCAGCTGTTTCTTGCCGTGTGATTGTGGTGCCCACGCGCATGGCTTTCGACATCACTGGATGCTGGCTTAATGTTTCGGCCGTCTCGTCTTCTGTAGGTATAACAGGAAACACACAAGTGCAGTTCGTTGAAATGAAAGAGGAAGGCAAACCCCTTTACCGTCGTTCACGGTGCAGCGTCTGCCTTTGTATAACGAGTTTTCGAATGTCATTGATAAAGCGACCAGCACTTCAATATATATCACGTGTAAATGTGTTCTTAAGAGATACGATATAAGCACGTGTTTTCATAATGAACTTTCAAAACGTACATATTTGTACACAAAGGAATTAACACATTTTGTGTGTTGGTAATAATTTTACAGTTATTATTTATATTTATTTATTTAGTGTTCTGTCTGACGACAGGTCCATATGAACAGGATCCTTCCATCCTTTTCTCGGACTGGGACCTGTTCATATACGTTCTTGGCAGATGATCCAGAAGTGGTTTGCCATTGCCTTCTTCTGTGTGTGAATGGAGTAATTGTTGGGATGCCACGGAGAAACCGGGGAAGCCCCCGGAGGTAAACTCCGTGTTGCCTAGACCACGGCCTTGCCCAACACAAGTTATAAATTCGGGCACCGCCGGGAATCGAACCCGAGACCCCAGGATTACAAGGCCAGCGTTCTAACCGCTAGACCACCGCGTGGCTATTATTTATATAAACAGCATAAAACAAGTGATCTATGTAATTGATAAGCGTTGTATTTATTTGAAATAACGTGTTTTAATGACATTTGGACGAACTTCGTGCTTCAAAGAGTTATACTTCTTGATAAAACTACTTGCATTAATTGCAATGATAAAGATACTTAGTAGAAAACAATAAAAATGTTCACAGCATCGTTCCATTAGCCATAGAGGTATTTTATTTATATGTGAGAATGGGTTTTGAAACTTTGGTAATATTTAAATTATTCCATTATTTACCATGCAGACCGCCATATCCTTCATAATTTATATTGCTTTCATGAAGTGTAACTTCCTCCATGAAATATGGGTTTTTGCATGTCCCAGTGTTTATGTGATAAGGCTATAAGACCTGTAACACCAAACAAAGTGGCAGACAGCAGTAAAGCGTTAACAGTTCAAATGCTCTGGTTTAAGACATCAAGTAAGAACACTTGGACCGAAACTGTCAGTATATAGCACAGGGAGTCATGCCCAATTTTGTGACCCACTTTACATAAGAGTATTCTGAAACAACAGAGATTTTAACTGCGTCTCACTGGGTGTGGAATATTTCTATGGTCCAGTAGTTTCGAAAAAAACGTCTTTGCCTCAACGAATCCTTACTTAGGGCTTTTGTTTAAACATCAGTGCATTTAAACTCACGAATATTCGTTATCCAGCACAAAATTATTTTGACTTTGTTTTTAGGCGCTTGTTTAATGAATTGCAAATTATATCTATTACCATCGCGATATCTGTCCACAGGTAATAATAACTTCAGAATCGCTGGACGGATTTAAATGAAATTAATATCGGCTAATTTCACTAAGATTAGTAGGATATGAGGTTCTCACGGCTACAAGAACTAAGATGACTGTCTACTGGATTGTAGTTCCGTGTAGTCTTTCAGTTCAGTTTAAATTTTATGACTGATAATCCATTGGAGGTAGGAGTTAAAATTTTGAATTGGGACAGGTAGTAAATATACTTAACATTTGTGCATGATTCATTACTTTTCATACGAACATCCACAAACATGGCGACAACTCTGAACTTACTTCTTATACGTCGACGATATTCTACAAATATAAATTATATACAGACTGCATGACGGAATTGTACATTTAATAATGCTCTACTGTTTCTAATGTCCTACAAAGATTGAAGAATTATAAGCAAAACAGATATCGTGAGTTATTTAATCCCATAAATTGATATATAATATTCAATATTTTGGGGTCAGAGAGCTGGTGTAAGGCTTCACCTGAAACCCCAGAGCATGAAGTAGGGTTAGTTCATGAATGCGACATCGGGGAGCACGCATTCAACACTTGACGTAGCAGTAGCTGGTTTACTGGGTCAGGTTCTGATGCTTCTGCCGTTATTGATCGTCCCCCGCCCCGTATCTGAGGACCCTGCGCGCCAACCATAGCCCAGGAACACATGATTTTACACCGCAACCAGATTCAAAACATTTATCTGACCCAACAAACTTACAAAAATTCTTAAACTGCTTCTAAAATAACAAAGGTTGACTCCCATTGACGTAGATATTACCTTACAACCATACTACTCATATGTAAAATAATTTTGCATGTTGTTTTGTGTGGTTGTGAAACGTGGCACCGTACATTGGGGGGGGGGACGCCAGTAGCACACTGAACGTCACAGTGACACGCTGTAGGCCTTTAATCTCAGGAATTGAAAAAAATCTAAGTAAATAACAGTTAAAATAGCTGTCTTCCGGGTTGTCATCTCAATACTCAACGCTGTGAGAATCTTGCATTTTACATAAATAAAAGTTTTTAGAATCGAAATGTCTATTGGTCATTAAGGGACGAAACATGAGAGCATTTTGGGGTATTACATAACGCTGAAATTTGTTATTCATATATTTACCTACTTTAGATAGGTTATAGAAATATACTGTCATTTGTTCACAGTAATCATCATCAGCGCCAAACCAGGATGTTATAGCAAAGAATGCAAATGTCTTTCAGTTTGTATATGTATTGCCGAGTTCATTTGAAAAATATTATTACATTTACATATTGAAATATCCACACATACACATACGTTTTCTTTATTGATACCAGAAAATACCTCGACATTTCAGGGAAAATACAGAAGTGCTTTATTGGAAAATTCGTTCTTTAGAAACTGATAGTCGTTTAACTGGAAATGTTCCGCTTTGTATCGAGACCGATTATAAATTACCGGGCTCACGAAATCCTGTCATTGCGTTTATCCTGAGCTAGTGCACACCCTCACAGCCTGCTTTACATGTCAAAATTGTCCTTCCATTCACTCCTGGGTCTCCCACATGTTTTCTTCAGTTCAAATTTTCGAACAAAACAGTTTCGCACTTGTGTCTCCACGCATGCCTCAGGCCCTGTGTCTCTTTTCCCTTGTTTTCGTCTTTAGTTGTTCTTACTCGCAAAACTAATTTTACAGACGTTAAAAGACAGGTTCAGCTGAGTAGTAAAACAATAGTACAAGGACAAATAATATAACATATAGAAATGGCGTGAAAGTTCAAGAAATTTCACAAAAAGTACTGTCAAAATGTACAATATGAAACCTACAAATTATGGAAAAGAAAATTTAAAAGAAAGTCTAATTGTAAGTAACGTTATAAAATGTTTGCAAGCGAAATATATTTTGATCAGTGTTATAGCCAATGACATTGGCAGCAGAAACACATCTGGCTGAAAGAATGAAATTGAAACCTCAATTTTCTATAAATGTAAAATATGATAATAGGTCATTGACAGAATCAAACATGGAAGAGCAGTTAATATTGTAATAATATTAGATATTAAAAAAATGTAAAACTGTCACGGTACGCGTCATGTAGGCGCTAAGGGAGAGAGATGGTATAGCTCCTACTAATTCTCAAACTCGGCGCTAGGTGGGGGTGAGTGGTCAGTGTTACTCACTGGCCGCGATTTACCACGGGGAAAGTACCCCTGTAGCCATTAGGCAGCTAAAGTAATTTAGCATATTCTAGTGCCCGAAAGTATTAATATATGAAGTTTTTAAAATTATCAAAATATATAGACTAAAACTTAGAAATACTTGTTTAGGTTGCACAATTTAGATGTGCGTTCAAGATGTCTGGACTATAATAGGTCAAAACATGTTTTAAACAGAAGCTAAATCAACAACGAAAATTCCATACTGTCTCCATAACATAAGAATCATTCTTACTACGGTTGCGAGAATTGAGGTCATAAGCTAGCATCCTTTATGTGCACGTTGTCTCTAAAAGACGTAATCACGGCAGCGACTTTGGTGGCAGATTGTTAGTTCTTCGCCGCGAAGCTAACGGTGGTAATTTTGAACACCTACACTAGATTCCCTAATTCACCAAGGGCCATTACTGACGTATATAATAGTTTTGTTTTTTAAATGTCTTTATTTTAATTGTTGAATGTGCGTATATGTCTTTTTCTTTAGATCTTCTATGTAAAATGGAATAGCCGAATGTTTCACATCAAAACAAGAAACCACCAATGAAAATATTCTAATTTGCAGACTGGCGCACTTACCGAGTTACGTTAAATGGGTGTTTATTAGGTTATATAAAATTTTACAACTGCACAGATGATTATACAAGTATTATTGGATATTGTCCATTGCATTAAGTGTTTTCCCGGCATAATAGTTGATTGTTATACCTACAAATTGATCACCTTTCTTTCATTTGTATGTTACTGGCGACAGTTGCGATCAAATTCTGAACTTTTCCAATACTAAGGTAGACAAGTGAAGTAGAACAGACCATTTTTAGACCAAAGCAGGATATTACTAAAATTGCCTGAAAGGAACAGGATATGATGTTGACTGGATTCATCTGGCACAGGATATGGACCAGTGGCGGGCTTTTGTAAACACGACAACGAAACTTTGGGGTCCTTAAAAGACCAGATGAGCAACTGTTAGTCTTTTAATACGAAATCAGCTCCTTCGAGTTCTTTCATTAGTTAGGCCACCAGAAACTGGAGTACGTATACTGTTAAGGTCATGGCAGGTAAAACATTTTCGTTTGTATGTTTCTTTTACACAAGAACAAATATGAGAGAGTTTGAAGGCTACGGTTGCATACAGAGAAGAGCTAACTAGGCTCTGCATTCATTACAGACTCGAGGAACATGACCTTTATTTTCCATCTCACCACCATCTTGTTGCCTAGCAACGCACTCATTCATGGCGGCTTTCCTTGAGACAAAAGACGCCAGGCGAGCGGAGCCCGATATGAGGACATCTTGCTTTCTGTGTGTCACAAGCCAAACCAGAGTTCGATCGACACATACTGAACTTCGATAAATCGATATTAAGAACAGTTGTAAATAGTTATAGGAAAATCGGTCGTTTCCGGAAGCAATAAATAATATAATAATTTTTTCATTAATTTATGGTTCTCGTAAATCACAAAAACGTTAACAAACGAGAGTGGATAGCAGGCCTTCAAGTAGGACATGCAGTTTTCAAAACCTTCTGAAATGATTGGTATTGATGTTCATATGTACACAAGAAGGTATGCAGATTCTTACATTAAAAATAGCAAGTCAAATCTACGACTCACAGGTAAAATTATAATTTGTATTCGGGAGGTCTTTGGTTCTAATCTCGGCCCGGAGACCAGCTATCCTGACTGAAGTTTTTCTAAGTCCTTCCGGGACAATGCCGGGATATTATCTTCCTTCCACATCCTGTCCAATTCATTACTCACTGTTATCCTCTCATTCGGTACTGTATAGTCTGTCTTCTGGGTTGTAGCGCCGTAATTTAGTCGTAAGTGTCTGGATATAACTCGAGATTGTTTTTATCTGAGGTTTTCTGTTTTGTGTTTTTGCAGGTTGGCAGCAGCGCAGGAGGCGGCAGCACAGCAGCGGTCTGGTCGTGACTGCTCGCCCGCCCCCGGCCACAGCATGGCCCCACACCCCCAGCAGCCCCACGCCGGCGCCAAGGGGCCGACCTCGCTGTTCTTTCTCAGTGAGGACAACCCCATTCGGCGCTATACTCGTTTCATCATAGAGTGGCCATATCCTTTAATTGCGCAACAAACACTGCCCGTATCTACGGTGAACATTAACTAACTGCATGGACCACAGTCCTTCTTGTTGTCCAGCTAATCAAAGAAATTCTCTGTCTTATAGGACCCCCGAGATTAATTTTTGTGTACAAGAGCCCGCCACTGAACGTCGTACTAATCAGATGAATTTAGTTTATATTATCTCGTCGTATTATTTTAAAAATATATATATTAATATTATTCTATCTAAGCCTAGACCACGAAAATGGTCTTAGACATTACATTTTCTCACTGAAATATTGCATAATATACTGCGTAACGAAAAGCTTAGTAATATTATATGTTGGGTTATAAAATCCCTGAGGATGAGATATACCGGGCATGTATCACGCATTTTGGGTTTACGAAACACATAAATCTATTAATCGGAAAACTTTGAAGACGCACACCGCTGATATATGGACTGAATTCGTCTGGCTTAAAATAGGATCTAGTGAACAGGGCAACGTCGTGAGAAAGTAATATTTTGTGTGATTATTTGATTTAATTATACAGGTTTGTGTAAAAATAACAGCAGTCTGTTTTCTTACAATTTTTGTTCACTAATGCTCATTTTTTAATTGTGCAATCTTATCTAAGGAAACAGAGCCAACAGCGAGTAGATGGAAGACGCGAGACAGACGTTCATTGGTGTATCTTCTCCATTACGCCTGGTCATTGTAGACATTCCATTATACACACGAAGCACGCGCGGTTGCCTTCATCAAGGGACTGAACTGAGTACTTCGCCTTACTTTCGTTTTATCCCTGAATAGCACTGAAATATCGCCAGCTAGAGTCTGTGTTACCTCTTAAATACGTGTGGGTCCCAGAATCTGCCCAAACACGGTTGCGGAAAGATAAATCCTTGCCCTGGCGACATGAAATTCAAAACCAATCATTAAATCTCCCTTGAGCACGAGAAGCTAATGGTTGCTCTGTTATTCAAAAATTCCCAGATTTTTTTATAGAACCGGAATGTTCATTACACTGTTCAGAGGAGCGCGTCACTGAATTCTATTGTGATGAAGACGAAGCCAGTTCACGTCGTTACAACCTATTACCCTGAGATCCATTTAGTATTATCTGCTATATATATCTCGTCCTTCACTTGCATGCTATATATTCCACTCATTTACCTCTTTATATTTTAATTATCCAAATAATATTTGGTGACGAACAAATTACGAAACACCTCATTATGCATTTTCTATCCTCCTTCCACTTTGTGCCTCTGAGGTGCAAATATTCCCGTCATCCTCTTTTCAGAGATCTTCAGTAATTTAAACTGATGTGGAAATTAACTACTTTTAATTCTGATAGTAACATTTCATCCACAACGGATATACAATAAACAGAACTGTGTTGTACATGTTGCTTTATTTGGAATACTGCAGAGGTGTTTTTGTATCATTAAGCTTGTGGCTCTAATTCGTGGCTCAATACGTAACGGCAAAGAGGGATTGGATATTTAAACAACGTTATTTATATCTCGGTCGCTGTAATGAAAACCCATCATATGTTACAAAAGCCTGACGTACAGCAAACCCCTTTCTTTGTCTTAATATAACCAATATTTGGAATTGAAACACATCGGGTGAGTTTCGAAAAATAATTTCCGTCATAATCTATTACATTTGTATCCATTCGCTATCAAAAATGCCAAAACCTCTTGTCATTTTTTGTCAAAATTCTGCGTAGTAGACGTAGACCTACATTACATGTTATAAACCCAAATTTATTTTTGCTTAATTTGTTGTTCATTTTGAATATCAAAATATTAAGTAGGTGCAGACCTATGTGAGTCGTTTCACAGATCTTAATAAAGTTTTAAAGATATATTGTTTAAATCTTGTCCGTCTAATCACAAGATTTAAACAATATATATTTATTATATCACAATATGACGCAACTTTACCATCTCATGAAAGTTTTAAAGACTTAACACCGTTACTGACACTTGCAGGTTGTATATCAGATACTAACAGGAATTAAATAAACCATAAATAAAACTTGGGCGCAGATAAGTAAAAATATCGTGGAGCAGAAAATTATAGATTGCATTTTACTGTCTCAAGATAAGGTCAGTGACGTCCGGTGGACTTTCTGGTTTCGCAATGTAGGTAACTTATTGATCAGCAGACTGCCATCTCGTCTAAGAAGATTTATTTTGTTAGGTAGTTAGTTAATCAGGCAGATGGCACGTATATACAGGAACTAAAGACACCGGTAACTTGACTAAGTCTGTCCTCCCAACCAACTTTATACTTTTCACATGTATGTATTTGCTATTGTTTTCTTAAACATCTCCCCTTACTTTTATTATAATGATTGCAGTATTACCACTTTCTTCCTTTTTGTAATGTATATCTAAATGTGCAAGCAAATTTCAAACATTTGCTTCCTTAACTGTAGCTGTCACTCCGTTTGAGTATGCGGTGCTGCTTACCATCATTGCCAATTGCGTGGTCTTGGCATTAGAAGAGCATCTACCGTGCAAAGACAAGACCATTCTGGCTCAGAAACTGGTAAGTACTGATACTTGTTCTTATAAATGTGAAATGTAACAGTCAGAAAGCACATAATGAAACGAGTAAGTCGATCGCGCGTATTTTGTAATGTTACGTAACTCACTGGTGTGGATAATGTTTATTTAATGCTGGTGCAAATCCGTTAATCCACATGTTTAACTCTTGTTTCTAACAGCACAGAGTCCGAAATTGTTTTTATTTGTATTTCGTTAACTACTCTACATATTGAAAAATGGTTCACGTAAAAGTTATAGACCGGAACAAGGTATCAATCATGTCAGGCACATTAGTCGGGACGAATCTTTACGTTCGACGTCTGTTATAAGTGGTAAAACTCTTGGCGTAAAGTGAGCAGTCAATCAGGACGTATGACGCAGTAAGTGGGACACGACAGTTAAGACAGACAGGTGTCGGCTGACCACGCAGCAAAAGGCCGTGTTGCAGCGTGTGACCGATCCGTTGAACCGAATGAGGAATGCCACTCCTACATGAGCCCGTTTGTGCTGCCACGAGGATACAACAACGCGATGGAGGAAGGCGCGAACATCAGTGCCGAGACCTATATCGGAAGTCATAGCCCCGTGTTAAACACGTTGGCGGTCTCATGTAGCAGCTTGTGTAGTCGGGTACCTAGCAAAACACTACCTGCTTTCGAACACTTACAATATATTATAAGTTAAACATTCCCACAAGCTTTCGTAATAACCTGGAGGTCATGCCAATATCTGAAAGCCTTTTGCGCCGCTGATTAAACTGTTTATTGACAGTTCTGGAGATTAGGTGGTAAAGAATGGTCCACGTGCTTCGTAGATTATCTCCTAGAAACTATCAAATTCGTTAAGAATTAATGCAGATTAAGGATGTTACGGACATCCGGTGGTTCTGTAGTTACAACAATGAACTGTAATATTATTCAATTAATTCTTTTTCTGTTCTATTTATAATTGAATCAGTCCTGTTAAGTTAAATTTGAGCTAGCTAGAAAAAATAATTTCTCGTTGTGTAATAAACCAAACCTGAAATTGGCCATGCATGTCATACACAGACGAAACAAAATTTAAGAATTCTTATGAACAACAACCATTAAATAACTTTAGTGATGTTATGATCTGCTATTTATAAAATAGTGTTCTATAAGGAGTTCAGTTTTTTGTTTTGTTTGTTTAATACTTGGGAGGTCCCGGGTTCGAATCTCGGCGCAGAGACCGGCTAACCTGATTGAATTTTTTGCGTTCTTTTCCTCAGTCCCTCCGGGAAATTGCAGAAATAGCGCCTTAAATTAGGCCACAGCTTTCAGTTTATCAATATAGTCAGTCAACGCTATAGTGTCTGAGCTGCTTACAGCGTCTTGAAACAAAACAAATTCATTTTTTCCCATGTTCTGCCCATTACAAGTTTCATTATGTATCTACCCAAACAGGATTAAAAATGCGAAATAAATGCAGAATTCCCACTTATTTTTATGATTATATTGGAGCGTCATGCCGTGAAATGAACTTGCAAGCTTTGCTATCCGTCTACACATTACCGCTTAATGTCTCAGTATTTAGTGCATATACGACGACTAGTTTCGTGTTTAGGAACCCGAAGAATTTAATATCCATCCCAGTCAATTAGAGCTATCCAGTGCCAGTCGATAGAATCAGTAATATGCAAGGGTAAATGAAAACCTGAAGATGGTTTCCTGAACCCGAAACATGTCGTTGTATGTGAACTGAATACTAAAGCATTATGTGATGTGTGAAGAAGAATATTAATTATAATAATTTTTATCCCATTAATTAAATAAAGGAGTAAACTTACTACATTGCTAATCAAGTTGTATTTAACTAACTTTTGTTGTGTTCAGTCATGGGTACCTGAAGAAGTTATAACGTTGGTCGAAACAGTTTCGCATTGCACTGCTTCCAGGAATGTTCCGCCCCCACATGTGTCAAGTAACAGCTATATTTGATGTATTTTCCTTGTTGTTGTCTTTATCTGAATTTTTATATTTCTGTTACTCGTTGAAGTTTTGCTTCAAGTAACGTCTTTCTCAGTAGTAGCTAATAACCATCAGGATGCATTGACACTGGTAGTATCAGAACCCACTACTGAACATGAACGTGAGAAATCACTCATCTTCACAAACTGTTTCATGCGTCTTGTACTAAAAGAAATAATTATTCTGTAATCCGTACAGCTGTCTCTAACAGTTTAACTGTGATTTCTGTATTTATATGCAACGATTTACTAAGGTATTTCTTTCCTTATGTTTCAGGAAAAAACGGAGGTCTATTTCCTCGGTATTTTCTGTGTTGAAGCATCCCTCAAGATCTTAGCGCTAGGTTTTGTACTTCATCCCAAATCGTATCTACGCAACATTTGGAATATGATGGATTTTGTTGTAGTTGTCACAGGGTGAGTAATTATTCACAAGTAATTATTGTTAGCTTTATTTTATTAATACATTTGCCTTTGTATTCATTCAGTGCGGTGCTGTCCAAAAATTTTCGGACTTCCTTTGTTATCGCAATAGGAATGGTGTTAAATAGTTTTGCCGATAGGTGATGACAGTATGTACTCTCATCAGCTGTTCGGAGCTATTGTCGCTTGTCTAGCTCAGTGTGACGAAAGGTTCCATTAAGTGAGATGCTGTTGTTTATGATTTACGATTTTTCTGGGATGATATGTTTTGAGAACAACGGGTTTGCATCAGAATTGACCCGACTTTCCATTCTAAGTTCGTCACGGGATAGGAGACACGGATTTACGGATATGACCGGAAGAAAAGCCTTTAATCTCCACGCTACTCACGATTCTTCGAATGGCAAGAGCATGTTGATTGTGTTTTTTTATACAGACAGAACGTTTACCATTAATTTGACCTGTAGAGGTGTCCTACAGAGTGTATGGGAGGTTGTGTTCCTCTGACAACCAGGAAAATGGTGGAATGATAATGGGTTGATGCGTCATGACAATGCTCGTGCTCACACTGCCATCTCTGAACTAAGGTCTGCATACCGATCACTGAGATCAGACTTTCAGTTATTTCTTTTCGTCCAGAGACTAAAATTGAATCCCAGGGGGTAGAGATTCGTTGGCATTTTGAAAGCGCAACAAAAATCTAAAGAGGCACTTTCAGAGAGCATGAAACAGGTGTTACAAGTGGTTTTAGCAATGGCATAAATCTTTGACAAGGTTTATCACCGCTCAGGGGAACCAGTTCAAACGAAGCTCCGTGAAGTAACCAGTAACTTTATCTCTTTTTGTTTCCTTACTAAGCTAACAGTACGGAAACTTTCTGATAGCACCTCACTTGCCTTAATCATTACTTCATAGTAAATAGAAGATTCATACTTCATGTATTATTTGTAACTTTTATCCTTGTTTAATCGCGTATAATCTTACATCCTTTGATTGTAGTAATATTATTTCTGAAATGATTGCTCATGTTGCTTAATTTGAAAGCATTTTTAAAAGTTTTAATTTTATGTGTTAATATGATGGACCATTCCTTAATATTATTACATTTATCACAATATTGATCAAATTCTCATTCAGCATTTAATATGATAATTTATTCAATTTTTAATTACCTGTACATTGTAATGTTAGATGGCAGATGTAGCAACTGTGTGGGTATTTTTAGGTCCATGACATTATTTGCCGAGTCAAATGTGGATTTGGATTTGCGGATGCTTCGATCTTTCCGCGTATTGAGACCATTGAAATTGGTCTCAAGAATTCCAAGTAAGTTGGTAGCAGCTTAAAGAAGTGCACCAACTCAAAACCAGTCATTTTTCCCTCTAGATTAGTCGGACGTTGCCTTATTATTATTAGTATTATGATTATTATTGTTGTTATTATTATTACTACTACTATTACTATTATTATCATCATCATTGTTACCATGTGTTTGTGTTTATGATGGAATGAGCCCTGTTACATTTATGTGTTTTACTTAACTTAGGTGCAGTCCACAAAGCTAGATGGAGTATTTAAATATATGTGATGTTCCTTTTTTAGATTTAGACTATGCCTATAGTTGTTGACAACAAGGATTTTCCATAAATGTTGTTTCATAACACTTAATGTAGTCAAAGAAATTATTTTTTTCTTCATGCACATTATGTGTAGCAGTGATTTTCTTATTAGTACACTTGGTAAAAGAATGTCACTAGTCCTACACGTTTCCTTCCATAATTATTAATTTTTTTAGAAATTCACATTACTTTTATTTTTTGGTACAATCAAAATGTTCTAAATTAATCCTGTCCAGCAAGTCTGTAGGTAATATAAAATGTGATTAAGAATAAACTCAGTTTTATAACTAAATTGCAGGCAGATCCATATCATATGACTTAAAACATAATAGTTCTGTAATTTGATATCCATATGGTGACCTGTGTATAATATAAGGAATGCTGGTATAAAAACAACATTTATGGAATCCTGTTTTTACTTCCAGTTTTACAAGACTGCTATGTTACTTTACAGTGATGCTGTCTGCGTAGTGTGCTCTTGTCAACTGTAGCCAGTTGTTAACATTTAATTCAGTATTGGCTAGTGGTTGTAGCAATTGAGAATTGTTCTGGCTGCTATGTGGAGGGAATGGTTGTTGACGTTGGTATTAACTTTGTTTACTGATATCAGATTTGAAGTTTTTATGACAGTGAAAATCTAAATTATGGCGTTCATGGTTTTGACCCTGTATGGAATCATGAATGGTTATCAGATTTTTTTTGAAATGAGTTGCATTTATCTTCAGAGTAGAAGAAGTCAGACTCAAGAAGTTCCTCTGAAACTTTCATAACCACTTATGAGTATACATGGTGTCATAACACAAAAGACCATAACTTAAAATTCTTTATTTGTACTCAAAGTTGGGGGTTAGGCTGTTCAGTATTGATTTAAAGTCTGGATGAACAATGAAGTTAAATTTATAAAAATATTTACAGCCTAGTAATTGACTTATTATTAGGCATATACATTTAAAACTAAAATAAGACCAAAATGATAACATATAAGGTAGCATGCAGTGTTTATCAGCAAGGCTCTGAATTATAGAATTCAAAAACAGCTATGTCAGGACTCGAGATCATTGGACTTGTAAAGAAGTCAAAGTATTCCTTCGAACTATCAGGTTTTATGTTACTTCACATTCTCTTGTGCACATTTCAAGGTTCAATATTACATAAGTGTAAAATGGTCAATACTAAAACTGCATCTGTTGTGAGCTCATTGCAGTCCTGGACACCAAAGATTACTGCTAAAGTGTTATAAAATCAAAAGCTTCTATGTGTGTGTGATGAAGCCATCTGTGCAGGTGTGGCATTGCTCCTCCTCCTTTTCCATCCTAAGGCAGTAAGTCAAGGTTAGATGACTCCAGATCAGTCTTATGCACACTATTTATAGTGTGGTGAGTCAGCACGTGTCTGTATTAATTGTTGTGTACCATTTACTTTGTTTCATATACTGGTGGAATGTCCACTTTATGAAGCCTTTGGATTCCATCTGATTGTCTTTATCTGACACTTTTGGTGATGATTGCCATAGCGTTCTTAATGTTTTAGCTTTTATAAATGCGTTGGGACTTGCCAGGTCAATTTAAAAGTTATGGTTTTGTGTTACTTCAGATTTGTAATATATATGTTACTTTTCATTGGGTAAGACACAAAATTCTTATTTTACTGATTTTAGCATCCCTTGCTTACGAGCACATTTACACTGTCACACCTTCTTATAGCCTGGAAAATGAAGTTTTAATGGAAAACTCATAAGTTTTAGGAACATCACTGCTTCAATTCCAGTTTGATGGGCAAGCCTGTATATGTTATTGTTATATTGTTTTTGGTAATGATATTACTTGTTAGTAATCTATAATGCTATGTGCATCTTTACATGCAGGTAAACTGTACCAGTTTTTCAGACACTTTTTATTAAATAGAAGATAGTCGCAAATAACCTTAAGTGACATGTCTCTAAGCCCAGAAACAAACATAAAACAAGTAGCCTTCTATCCAAAGGGTACTGAAAATTCTTGTATTGTGGCTGGAGCATGATGCTGACAATTCACCTTCATCTAGTTCAGAGTTTTTTTATCTCCATGCCTCTTGTATGCTTATATGGCGCATTACCTTTGCTAAAGGCCTGAAAATATATTTTTTTCCCTATAGTATACAGTCATGTCTAAATGTTGATTTCTCAAGACCTTTTAAGTATTGACGTAAAGTCAGTGACTTCAAACAGATATCCATATATTTTTTCATGAAGAAAGATCATTTATAGATGATTAAATGTTTTGATACTGGTAATGAGGTCATAGATTTATTTTGTTATATAGGGAGATGATTCAAAAAAAGAAAAAAAACTAAGATGTTACAGGAACTTGCTTAGCTTGTAATTTTAATTAACACATTCAGGAGGAACTAACTAAACATTTTTACTGTTGTTCATTTGGTGTAATCCTAGGGCATAGACAATATAATTTGAATTTGAAGGAGTTTTAAAACCTTCACGTGTTTTTCTTTATGTAGTTGAAAAAGTAATGCCAGCTTACCATTTTTTACTTATTCTTTTCATTTCTGTTTTATATATTGCCATTCTACATAACTTATATACAAGTAAATTGGATTAAAGTAGTTTGATATACATGTGTGTAGTTTCAGACATAAACTTTTTTAGGTACTTAAGAAGTTGTTCATCCAGATGTTTACGGAGTACTGGTACTTCCATCTGCTTATATTAATTGTGCTATAAAGTTTGTTTATTCAAAATTAAGGTAACTCACATGTAAACATAATCTGATGGGTCAGTATAGCACTTATCTTTGTGCATATGAAAACAGTAAACATTATATCCAGTATGCTTCCATGCTGAATTTAGCCTTAATGAAGTAATACACACCATGGATTTTATTGAGACAAAATTGGTAATGGGGATAAATTGGAATAGCTACTACTGACACATAGAGTGATAAAAATATTTAACATTGTATCAAGCGATTTAGTGTTGAATAGCTACATTCCTGAATCCACGGTTTGGCACTCTCAATAATATCACTCAGTACTGAACCAGATTTGATTTCCAGGCTGGTTTTCTCATTTAATTCTTAGTTAGAAGCTTGCTTATAATAACATTTAACACAAATATTTGTTATCCATAAATTACCAGGTCGTGAGATTGTTGTCAGTTAATGTTTTAGATGGATCTCTAGAGTAATGATTAATATTAGTTTAATTTTCCTTTTTTCAGGAATTGCATATTTACATTGGTTTTGGTCAGCGGCATGTGGGCAGCTTTTAGTGTTCTCCATTATTGCAACACTATTACTCTCTGCTAGTTTAGCAAATTAGTGTTTAGTTGTAGTGTCTTTGATTGGTAATGTTTGTAACCTGCAGTCCATTATGGTCAAATGTGTTACCCATTACATTCATGCTTAATTATTCTTCTCTTAAAGTTTGTTACAGGAAAGTAGTTTGTTACAAAATTAACTAAGTAATCTTAGCAGGGATAAATGCATTTTACAACTACAGTTTTAAATTCTAAAATTTCATTTCTGTATTTTGAATGTACACAAATCACATATGTGGTCTAATATATAAAACCTGAAATATAATTCTGTCTTTTATGTCATTTTTGTATTTAGGCAGTTCTGAAAACTCTTACATTTTCTCTGTTACTTGAGAAGTCTCAGTTGTTTGTCTTGATCTTTGATGTGTCATGACTTACACTAAGCACTTCTGAAATAAGAGTAATAAATAATACTATCCTACTTGATTCTGGTTATGAAAGTACAGTGTGGCATGATTATATTCTCTTAAATCTTTTAACATATTTGACCAAAAATGAACACATTTTAGGTATGGAGTTGGCAGCCATGAATGGGGTGTTAGTGCTAACTCTTTTAACAGTAGTTTATATTTGCTTAGTTTTGTTTAGTTTAGTGATAGATCTAGTCTAGTTGGGACCTAGATCTAACCTATTCATGTATTAGTAGCAGTTTGTGGTAGTGATAGGAAGTAATTGCTTCCACAGGTTCATTACACAATTCCCTTATAATCAAGATATGGACATGGATCTCCGTACTCTCAGAGCTATTCGGGTACTCAGACCCCTCAAACTGGTGTCAGGAATACCCAGTAAGTAACCATTCATTATATGTGACATGGCTTCGTTTGGAAGTACCAGTAGTGTCACAAGGAGCATTGTACATTGTTGTCATTTGGACTGATATTGAACATTCCTGTTAACATGATATTGCAGACATTTTGTCAAAAGTTATAAATTAAATGTTTTACCATGACAATAATTTAATCTGAAGATATTGTCAGATCTCTAACTAAAAATAAAATGTTATTTAATTTTCATGTGCAACACTCAATATTGGCAGTAGAAACATTTTATAGAACAGTGCCTGCAGAGTTACACTGTTAAACCTCATTTTCACAAAATAATTGTAAGAAGAATTTTTGCAAATTTGGAATCTTTATTGGATTTAATTGCTTTTTCTAAATGTCAGCTTTTGCATAACACAACTAATCATTCTGCGTAATTATCAGAAACTGTCAAATCAGATCCTGTTGGGTCTTATTATTATGTACAGAGTTGTTACACAGTAACTTGATGCTTTTCATTGAAAGACCATTTCTTTAGCTAATTTTGTGTTACTCTGTAAGTTTTAATTTCTCTGTCTAATGAATATCAGTGACTCACTGCTGAAATCACAAAGTAACTGACCTTAAACTAAAAGGTGTCAGATTTGGGTTACCTATGCCTGCATCAAAGAAATATTTTATATCTATAATTACTTAAAAGTTAAATAGAAATGTCTCAGATTTATATATGTATTAACAAGCCAAAATATATTTCATATAATTCTTTTACAAATTATTTAAGTGTATAATATAGTTTGGGTATGCATGGTTATTAACATTGTTAGATTACATTTTGAAATATGTGTTTTAATTTTATGCTTAGAAACTGAGACTGTTGTCTTTCAAACAACACTTCAAAAATTGTATGGTTTCTGTGAACTAACTGATGTTAGATTGCAGCATCCATTTCAAAGAAAAGAAGTTAATGATTGCTCTCATCTTATGGGAAAGATTAAATTTATTAACCATTATATTGCATGTATGAGTGGCATAGGATTCCTTCAAGTCTTTATTATTGAGACCTCACAACCAATGTTCCCATCTTGTTTAGTATTAAATTTGCAGTTTGATGCTGAGGTTCTGGTACAGATTTGTTTTGATGTAGCATATCTTATTACACACATCCTACATGTTCTGTCAGTCATTTCTTAACAGCACAGATTAATAAGAAAAGCTGTGCAGTTTATTTTCCATTTAATTAGATCTTAACTGATAACTAAGTCAAACTAAATATGAAATTAAAATTAAACTGCATCATGAGTTCAGAGGATTTGGGAAACCAGCTGTTGCTCATAATTACAATGTTTTTGTAAAAGTCAAATATCTTTTGATGTGCAGGCCTGCAGGTGGTGCTCAAGTCTATCATCAAGGCAATGGCACCACTGCTTCAGATTGGGTTGCTGGTACTGTTTGCAATTGTCATCTTCGCTATCATTGGGCTCGAGTTCTACTCAGGTGCTTTGCACAAAACTTGTTATAGTGTCGAGAACTTGGGTAAGTGATTGACTCATAAATCACATGTGATAATTCACAGGTAAAATATTTGGTAGGGAATTGCCAATGCAAAATTGTGTGCAGCAGCTAACCATGCAACCTGCATGTGCTTGTCCAGAGAAAGTTTACTTGCCCATTTCAGATTCTAATTGAAGCTTGCTTTCAATTTCTGTGTTCATAGTCCTTTAGAAACGTCTTATGTATTGAGATATATTTTTAAACATGTGTGTGGTGATATTCTTAGTTGTGACACCATTTGTAATTGTATGTGGGTACCAACATTTCAAAGGAACAGGGCTGAAGATGGAGGCAGCATGTTCCTCTGAAACACTGGTGTCTGTCTACAATTCTGTGTGACATCACAATCTAGAAGACCATCATAAACTTCTTCATTGTTACAACAACCTCAGATCTCATTTTTTAAACAGTTTTTAATATGATAATTATTTAACAAAATATGAAGAAAACTTAATTTTGATGTACATAGTGCACGTCTGCTAGATGGCTCTGGCATTCAAATCAGAACTGAGTAGAAATTGTGCAGTCAGTGGACTGGTTACTCACTTCTCACAAATGCACACTTTATAGACTAGGAAACCTCCAAATAGGAGGCGGAGAAGACCCACAAATGGGTTGTAGAGCCAAGGAAAAACAACATTTAGTGAGAGTGGCTTTGGTTTGTATCTGCAATAATTAAATATCTAGGTCAGTGATGCATGTAAAATCACAAATAATGCTTTTTGAAAATATACAAACTTAAATTTGGAATATGCCTTTCTCCTCTTTTATTTATATTAAAATAACATGTTGTACAGGCTTTGCTGTAGTTCCAGTACAAGAAATATCAGTCCTCTTAATCATGACTGAAAACTATATGTAATAAATACTTTGCTAAATCTAATTCAGAGCAAACAATGTATATACTTTGTGTATAACAAGGTATTGTATTTTCAGATGAGATTGTAAAAGAGGGGGAGATGGCAACACCGTGTAATACACATGACAAAGCTGATAATGCCCCTACTGGCAGCTATGTGTGTGATGCCAATATTTCCATCTGCCATGAGGGTTGGGAGGGGCCTAACTATGGAATCACTTCATTTGATAACATTGGTTTTGCCATGCTCACCGTTTTCCAGTGCATCACTATGGAAGGCTGGACCTCCATCTTGTACTGGGTAAGTTATGTAAATATCATATGGGAAATTTTACAGCAGTTTCACTTACTGTGAAGATAGAAACAAAATTTCATTACACTGTGGGCTCAGTATTTTGAGACAAAACTTTTTAACATACATAGATGTAGACATCTAAAATTGTACCACAAATTATTTTCCTGAAGATCCTAAGTCAGAATTTTATTTTTTGAGCTTAGTGAGTCTCATTTCAAATGTTTCGTTCACTCTTAATTTGTAAGGAAGTTACGATAATAATTGTAATCATCATCCAATGAGTAACATACTATCAGATAAACTTTTGTAATTGTTGTATTTGGTAACAAAGTAGAGTTGCATAATTTGAGATTATTATTCATAGTGACTATAAATTATTCACCACATTTAAAACATTCACATAGAACAGAGCATAAGAGAAGCTGAGAATTGATTTGCACTGTTTTAAAGAACAGCTTAGAGAGTTTCAGAGACCATCAACACAAGCACATTTATGGTTTGAAAGGTGTCCAAATGATTGTAGATTTTGTGCCAAGTGTTTTCCAGCATCTGGGGTGTCACATAAGTAACTGTGTTATTAATTCACATATGAAATCAGCAGCTTTTATACTGAACACTTGGTCCTTTAGATAATTCCCGAGGAAAAAATCCAGGAATATTATATTGAGGGAGCAAGAAGCCAAGAAATCAGAGTATCTTATCCAGTCCATTGGTTTCGAAATGATTCATCCAAAAATTGTCTGTCAGGTCCCATTGTGGGGAAGTGCCATCTTGCTAAAAGAAAATATTTGGCTAAACACTCCCCAAATTCTGCAGTTTTCAGTCATGACATACAAGTGAAAGATTGACTTATCACTAAAAATAACTTTGTCCGGAAAGCCGTTGTCATTATCATTGTTGTTAGTTCAACAGCACCACTATCAGCTATACAATGAACTTGCACAAAACTCCTTGAGTTGTTCTTTCAATTAACACAAACCATTTTTCCGTAATTCTTATGCTTTGTTTTACATGTATCTGAAATGTGGCGAATAATTTATAGCCACCCATAATATTACAGTACTCTAGAATAGAATGACTGAATTTACATATTCATTGTTAATATTTTGCAGACAAATGATGCGCTGGGCAGCATTTTCAATTGGATCTATTTTGTGCCCCTCATTGTCCTGGGTTCTTTCTTCATGCTCAACTTAGTTCTTGGTGTTCTTAGTGGGTGAGTAATCTCAGTTTATAATCATATAAGAAATTTAATATTGATACTTGTCTGAAAGTCCGCCCTCTCAAACATTGTCTTGGTCTTACTCTTACACTGTATTCCCTAGTTTCTTAATCTCATGCTATTTTCAGCTACCTGTGTCTTCCTTTTCTATGCATTATGTTTCCATATCTTCCTAAACACACACACATGTGTTAGGGTACCTTAGCAAATATGAACTAATATATGTAAAAATGGAAAGAAAGTGGGGTGTTCTTTGACAAGCCAAGTATGTAATTGTCTTTTCAAAGAATACCCTGCACCATAGAGTGAGTTAGTGAGTGGAGTAAAAACAGAAAAATATATGGTAATATCTTTAACTTTGTACTAAAACAATGTAATATGTGCTCTGTTTCAATAAATTAGATTAGAAATGTTTTTAGAATAGTAATTTAAATTTAATGGTTGGGTTTGCCAATATTTTCATGTGATTTCTTCTTGTCCTGTTTCTCCTCAGTGAGTGGAGCACATTGTTTATGCAAAATGTCACCTTAACTGTGATTCCAGTCACAAGTGTCCATCTCATTAGTCCATAAAAACTCTTTAATATTCTTTTACATATCCTTCAAGGTCTGTATTTCTTTATATTGCCTTTGGGATTTCAGTCTTATAATACCTACACTGTTTTTGCTTGTCATCATGCCCAGATATGATTTGAGGATTCATTTTCAGGACAGATTAGAATTCTCTTGTGTTATCAAATCACTGACATCTTATCAAATCACTGACATCTTTAAATTTCCCACTGTGGCATAAACCTAAAAGAAAATTCTCATCACTGAAGTCTTTAATAAATACTAAAAATATTAGAATACAATTTTTAGAATGAAGTATTTAAGTAAATTAACTGAAGAGATGAGTAGCTTATGTTTACATGTTCTGCATAAATAATGATATAAGAAAATACTAAACATTTTATTCAAAGTGTGATATTTCTTGATAAGGAGATGGTAATAGAGTTAAAAAGAGTCACTTTTCATAGAATTACAGCCAGTTAAATGTGACACTAGTCTGTGTGTTATCAGCTAGGAATGGAATATCTTTGAATACAGAATTTTACAGTTAATTTGAATTACTTTTGCAGTATGTCAATAATTTTCTTCTTTGTTGTGGTTATATAGGATACATTCTTTACAGTAGATTTGTTCTCACAATTTACATTGAAAAATTGATCTACGTATTATTCATACAGTTCACAATACTGAAGTTTGTTTTCTAATATTCTCTGTTATTTTTAAATTAATTGGAATACTTAACTTCCAAGAATTAAAAAAGAAAACAGTGGTCAACTTAAGACTTGTGGTCATCTGTACAGTTTGCAGTTTCTTCTTCTTTATAAGGAAATTTTTGTCTGAAACTTGCGTGTTATAGGGCATACAAACTGTGTACATGGGAATTTATTTTATTTAAAAAGGAAGAAAATGTATTTAATATGCTTTTATTAAATAAAATTTTTAAAAGGTGAGAAAATTTAAATGTTAGCTTCTGGTAGGCATTTTATGATTTAGAAAATTTGAAAATGCATTTATTGTATTATTTCTTAGAGCTTTGATCCCATGGAATTTTTTCATTTTATATATATTATTTTTAAAAGTATGAACATATTGCAGTGAGTTTTCCAATGAGAGGACTCGTGTAGAACGTCGAGCCAGTTTTTATCGTGCCCGTACAAAGCAACAGTTCTCAGAGGCCTTGAGTGCCTATCTTGAATGGATCAAACAAGCAGGTAGATTCTGTAGAATTTTATGAAATAATGATTCAGTATCCTACTGTAGATTACACTATGCCATACTGGCTGTTATCCTGTAATATTGTGCGTTTGCTGATGGTATTTGAACTGAAGATTGTAATGTAGCAAGAACCCAGCAAGCTGAAATTTGAAACATATTTTAATAGTTTTGATAGGTAAAGTAGGAAAGAAAATATTTGTGACATACGATATATATGTCCTGACCTTGCCCCATTTTTCCAAAACACAAAAATGAGGATGGGGCTCAGTCATAAGAATAGTGAAGAACATATGCTGCAGTTGAATGTAATTGATACGTATTGGACAAGTTAATACAAGTGAAGTTAGGCCATAACACATACACAGTGCATGAGCAATGTGCAAGAGCTAACACATGACAGTGCAATTAAACTAAGCCAAAGAATGAAAGAAACTGCAAATAAATGTAAATGTTCAATTGAAGCATGCAAACAAAACACAATGGGGAGAGACCACAGTTTATGTCATCACCTGAGGTGAACAGAAAAAGGTACAACCTTGGGGAATTTAGAATGAATCAACCAAAATGAATTTTGACAAGCACATCAACCTTTTGGATTGCACAAACCAAATTACCATATCATCTCATGCCCTTGGTGGTCTGATGCTACTGCTGCAAAGCCAAAAACACAGAATGAGCTCTGAAAATTCAGCAAGCTAC
>NW_019060305.1:354660-411342 GCF_000696155.1 Zootermopsis nevadensis | reverse complement strand
AAGTACAGATACAGAAGAAGAGGAGGGAGAGGAGGAGGATGAAGATGGTGAGTGACAAGAACAGCTCTAATAAGTATAAATAAACAAAGTGTTTTCTTCAACAACAAAAAACAGCCAGGTAGCCAGTCTCATGATGGCAGTCCATGACCCATGTGGAATGAGATGGTAAGTGTACTCAGAGAGGGGATAGAACTGAGTCCAGTATTTTGACTGGTCAGTCTCCTGCTATTCCAGAGAAATAATTCGAGATGGCAGGTAAGGTTTTTCATGGCTGGCTAAGTGTTTTCATTTCTGCAACAATTGATTAACATCTTAGCCATTCAAAGTGAAAGGTGAAAGTGAGCAATATCTAGGTGATATTATATAGTTGATACTATGAATGATGCTTCTGTATTGTAGAATATCAGTATAATATTGAAAGGAAAATCTTACTGCAACTGTTCCTTCCATTACCAAATTAACCAATCCTGGGTGCCTCAGAATGTGTCCCACCTTCCTATCTCTTCTTCTCGTAAGATTTTTCCACAGACTTCTTCCTTCACCTATCCTGTCTAAGACCAGCTCATTTCGTACTTTATCAGTCCATTTAATTTTCAACATCCTTCTATAGCACCACATTTCAAATGCTTCTATCCTTCTTCTTTCTGGCTTTCCCACTGACCATGTTTCGCTTCCGTATAGCACTGTGCTCCAAACATATAACTTCAGAAAAATCTGTCTTAATTCTAGGTCAATGTTTGACACTAGTAGACTTCTCTTTTTGAAGAAGGCTCTTCTTGCTTGTGCTAATCTGCTTTTAATGTCTTCCTTGCTTCGTCCATCTTTTGTGATTTTGCTTCCTAAATAACAGAATTCCTTCACTTCTTCTACTGTGTCTTTCCCAATTTTGATATTTAATGGATCTTTATTCTCATTTCTGCTGCTCCTTATAACTTTTGTCTTGCTTTTGTTTATCCTTAAGCCGAATTGCTCACTGAGTAATCTATTCATACCATTCAATAATTTCTCTACAACTTCCTTCCTTTCACCCAAAAGGGCAATATCATCAGCGAACATTGCTATCCTTTCCCCTTGAACCTTTATTCCTATCCTGAACTTTTCTTTCACTTCCTTCATTGCTTCCTCAACATACAAGTTAAACAGAAGAGCTTATTTTTCTTGAACTAGTTGGATTTTATGTTTATAAAGCCTGTTCCATCAGTTTACATCCAGGAATTGGTCTTTTTGTCTCATTCTGTGATGATCTCCATTTCTTTTCATAGCGGATTTATGGTACATGCTAACTTTGGTAATCTATTTCTCTCCATTATTTTTATGTGTTTTTTCCCCTTTTTTTCAGTTATTCCAGTTGTCTCAGTCAGTAAGTTAACTTACTATGATCTGAAAGAACCTCTAAGTAAATCATGACTGCCAAGTTTCAAATCCTTACCTGTTTTCAATTCATGATAATGTTTTCCTCACAGACTTGTATAGCAGTTTTGTGAAAGACAGGTGACATGCTGTTACTTGTCAAAAAAGCTTTGTTGCACATTTAGTAGCACATATCACTTGTGCACATGTGCACTGACCTACTGAACACAGCCAAAGTTGATAAGCATCAGTCTAAATCAATATGAATGGAAAGAACAACTGAAAATGGAAGGACTGAAGAGAATGAAGAACCTTTTCGTGAAGATACATTGTATTTGTATAATATCTAATTCATACACTAATAGATACTGTTTCACTTTCACTTCTGCATATGTTCTTTTTCACATCTGACAAAACATAGAATCACTTCTGTTCTAAATACACTGCATTTGCATCGAAAGCATATTTATTTACTTAACTCAAATATTAATGCTTAATAGCAATTCATGAAATTAAATCTCATATCTATTATTACTAAACATAAATATTTATTGGTACTACAAAGATAAAATCTCAGAATTCAATATCAAAGTAAACCAGTTCAGTCCCAGAATTCAGTAGCACTTTATTAAAATTAAAATAAAATTATGCATTTTAATTTTATTTCATTCCACATCACTTTCAATTAGCATGTAATTTCATTTTACTTGTAATTTTTTGTAGTGGATATTTTTCTCACTTTTACAAAGGAAGGGACTGCAATACTTAGTTAGACAGTGCTGTGTAATACCAAGTGTCCTCTGATATATATTGGGTTTAGTGATGGCTAGAAATAAAAGGAAGTACAGTTTCCTTTGACCTGAAGTACACAATGTAAAAGATCCCTAATTGTGTATCTAATTGCAGTGCAAATTCAGTAGGTTTCTGACTTTTGATTGAGGTTTTTTCGTCCCCCCCCAATTTCAAAGTATATTTACTTTTCATACACAGTTTTCATCTAACTTTTTAACATGTACTGCATTTTGTCACATAATATATTGCAATAAAATCTCAGGCACTCATGGGGACAGAGTTTGTTCCCGAAACGTCGGTTTACTATGGTAACCAGTTAACGCGGCTGATTGCCCAAGAAGATTTTATTGATTGTACTCACCGCGAAAGTCTCAAATCCTATATAATATATTGCAGATTACATTTTATGTCTGGCTCTGGGGCCCACCCAGCCTCCTATACAATGGGTACTGGGATCCTTTCCTGGGGCTAAAGAATAGCAGGGGCATGATGCTGACCACTCAGACCTATCTAGAGCCAAGGTTAAGAATGAATAGGAGCTATGCCTTCACTCCCACCAAGCGCCTACAATGGCATATAGTGGGACAGCTTTACTTACTTTACTACATTTTATGTATCACTAACATCTTTAATCCAATTCTCTCAAAAGCTCTTATATTAACATGCATTTAACTATTTAATGACTAAAATTTGACATTTAAAGTAATTCATATTATATCGACTTTCTGTTCATAATTTTGTTTTTGTTAATATTTGTTGTTTGTTATTTGCAATTTTTAACAGCAGACTTAATTTCTTGGTATAAAATCTTTCATTCTTAGTTCTGCTTTCACAATAAACCTGACATGACCCTTTTACACATATCAGTACAAAACAGAACAAGAAACAGTTTTAGTATGTGGAAAAATTTAATTAGTAATAGGATTCCATTAAAGTAATATTATAATGTCTACGTATAATTGAAGCCATTAACTGGAGGAACAAAATGGTTAAGTCACTGCAGAAAAAATGCAGTACATTTGTTTTAAAAATGTATAGTAGCTGTGCATGCAGTTTGTTTTCTCAGATCATAGTTTGATATCTGTGTATACACATTGAAAATACAAGTTTTAGTATATCATAAATTTTAACACAGACATTCATCTCAATAACCCTTTTGTTTCAGTGCCTAAGAAAAAACTCAAAGGTATGGATACCTAATTTGTTCATTGCAGCAGGTTTTTAGTTATATAGTATTGTGTATAGACATGCGACATAGCCAGTTGATTGATTGGTTGGTTTGGTAAGCCTGTTGGTAGTCTGACATTTTAGCCATTTTATAACATATCAGCTGTGGCAGTGATGGGCAGGGTAAGCCAGTTCCTTGCTGAAATATGTTGGTTGGGTCAAGAAAGTGTATAGTGCCTTAGATTGTGTTCTGGTGTTGTGGGCATAGAATTATTATAGTTTTGTGTGAAATATTAGCACATACCAAAATGTTCGAATTAAACCTAGAATTGTTTGGATGCTAACCAATAGACCATTGTGGTGGCCTTGGTCTAGTGACAGCATACAAATAAATGAATCCATGTGTTCCCTTTTTTTGATTCACTAATAAACAAATTAGTATCAGTATAATGAAAGCCAGTCATGTAAAGACAGGAGTGGAGCAAGCAGAGTCTCTAATTTTTGTGTATGTCAAATTTACACAGGGGAATGGACAGTGCCAACATAATTTGGAATTAAATTTGGGATTGTATGGATAAATCATTCTAATGGTGTAGTTACATTATGGGCGATAATCAGTTAAGTCTTTGTGAGGATTGTATAAAAATTTATTTCAAAAAAATTTACATGAAATTTTATTAAGTGTTTAAAAGAATATGCATTGGATTGTATTTATGATAAGTCTAATATTCATATGGATCTGTCAGTGATATGTGTTGTGGTTATGACTACATGCTGTTATCCCAAGTATAGTTCCAGAAACACCAAAAATAAAAATATATAAAACAACAATTTTGCCATGTGTTTTGAGTGGTTTTGAAGTGTGGTCTCTTAAATGGGAAAGAGCATAAATTATAAGTGTTTGATATCAAAATGCTGAGGAAAGAACTTGGATCTAAGAGGGATGAAGTTAGTGAGCAATTTAGGATATTAAATAATGAGGCCATTGACCCATACAAAACAGAAATTATGCCAAAAGAAGGAACTTATTGACATGGCCATCACCTAGTATTGTTAGGGTACTGTATTCTAGGATGAATGCATATGAAACATTGGTGGTGAAACTGCTTGGAAAACAGAAATTTCAAGGAAAGTAGGTGGTTAGGACGTGCAGTGGATGGAACTGCCTCAGGATCATAGTATTACCAGAGAGTCAGCTTATCATGTTTGGTACAAGGCACTGTTACCCTGTTAGGACTGCCACAGCATATTTCCTCTTGAGGCTGAGTCTGTGGCTGCTACACAACCCCCCAACAAGACTGAGCCAGTGTACTTCTTGTTGCAGCTAATGTTGGTAACAGTTTGCATGCATATGGGACACATACAAACTGGAACCTCTACCACCAGAATTCACATAATCAACATTAGGGACAACTTGATATAGTCTTGTTTATGAAAGCCACAAATATTTTTTAATTGAGATTGTTTTTGAGTAAAAATGTCTACTTTATTAAATCTGTACCAATTTTTTCAAAATTAATTAACAAAAACTGGAAGTCTCATAAAAACTACTGAAATATAGCTGGAAAGCTACGATAAAGTGTTTCCTAAGTAAAACACTGTTTCATTTCTATTATATTTTTAAATTCCGGAACAAAATACCCTTTTGTTATTTGATATTTAATATTTAATAGTTTATTTAATTGGTTCTTTATTGGCTGTAGTTCCATGGGAACATAGTCTCTTTCCTTTGTAACAATGAGAGTAGTTTATTTAACAACACTTCTGCAGCTACATGGGTTATATTGTGTTAGATCGATGGGTGATTATATTAATTGGCAGAGATATGGAAGGAAGTGGTCATTGCCTCTTTTAAAGTACTATCTTAGCTTTTACCAGGAGGGACTGAAGAAACTTACAAAACTTTTAATTAGAATAGTGCAGTTGATGCAGTCCATGATTACATCATAGGACCTCCTAAATATGAAGTAGTATTTTGAACCACTGTGCTGCAGTGTTAATTTGTATATCTTTTTTTGTAAATTTAAACACAGAGTTAAATGTGGTCTTCTTAGAAGCTGAACTTTATAACCAGTTCTGATTCAGAAGGAGAAATAAGCATTTTAGCTGTTTTGAAACAATTTGTAAATTATAACTAGTGGTGGTTGAGGTGTACTCTGGTGGCAGAAAGTGTACCAGTGATTTGTTGGGTAGGAAGATGAGTATTTTGCTAAAACAGCTGTGCTGCTATCACTTGTTGAAACCCTGCAGCCAGGTTTTGATAATTCCTTGCAACACGTCTTCTTATGTGGCAACTGCCATTATTGCATTTCCAGTGGCGTTACATTTTATACCTTGCCATTTTTTATTGTAGTAGTTGATTTAGAAGTTAGTTACCTCATAAATGTTATGCTGTATTATAAATCACACATTTCATTTGTAAGGTACCTTGTATTCCAAATGCTTGATATATTTTTATTTTGAAAACTGTTTGCGTGAATGATGTACTTATAGCCCACTCCTATTAACATTGAAACACACGAAATATTGAAGGTGATATTAACTGTTGACATAATACTATTTTATTGAAAGGACTAAAACTGTCCTTTTATAAACCTGATATTGATACTGAAACAAATAAAGGAATATAAAATTTGTCTATGAATGCTCACCTATATAAATTCAAGATGGAACACAAGTTGTGCATTACAGGGAATTTCATAATCACAATGATTTTGTGGTTTTAGTGCATTTAAATTATTGACAGATAAAAACCTCAAATCCTAATATGAAGAGTGCATCAGTAAAGGAAAATTTCATATTATATCTTATATTTAAGTGTACAACTGTACAATTACCCAGTTATAGATTTTCATGAAAGCCATAGAGCATGTTTAATTTAAAGTTATAATGTTTTTTTATATCTCAGTTTTGTTTAATAATGTTTGTGTTGGTGTTAATAATGATTTTTAATCTTCAAAATTGAAGCAGTTGAATGAATAAAATATTTATGTTTTATGAAGTCATTACAATATAAACTATAAAAGTCAATTCTTGTATTAATCAAATCCAATACATATTATTAAAAATGGCATTTATAATCATGTGATACAATGTACATAACAGTGTTTTGTTCTTTCAAGATTGTAATTATTACAAAGTATACAAAATATGTGAGCATAAAATTTCTTACTCTTTTATTTTGTGCCCACTACACATCTGAATGTAATTAAAAACAGCAATGTAATACAGCATCAAATACACCTGTAGTGTGCCACTTGTGTTCTATTCTGCAATGTTGTGTGTGTTTAATATATCTCTTACTACTTCCTTTTTTTTAGACATTGTTCATTGTCTCATAAAAGTTTTTTTTAAAAAGCCTTAAAAATTGGAGTGTTTCAGAGGGTGGGTGTAAAGGGAGACACACACTCTATTGGATCCAATAGATTGAGCTATTCCTAAACTTTGGACTTTCATCTGCCAGATCCAACATAGTAGGTGTCTCCCTTTTTACATGAAGATGAACAAAGATCCATTCTTTGAAACAGTATGAATTTTTAAGACATTTTAAGAAACTTTTAACAGATGATGAATAAAATTCAAAATAAAGATAGTAATAATATAATATTATTGCTAAAGGCATTCAGAGAATAATTATATATCTCTCATTGAGATAACTCAATTTTCTGACATAAGGAACCAATCAGTTATGAAATGTGCACTGAACTCTGCTGAAAGTGAATGCTACATTCCAGATGTGTTTTTGTTTTTTAAATTGTGGTGTCAATTTGAATGTGAATTGGAACGTGGTTACAGTGCCAGGGAGTGGCAAGAGTGTGGCCGTGGGTGAGGATTCTCAACTCCCTGCTCAAGGTAGCATTCCATGGGACCAGCAGAGTGTCTTGTACAGCTCAACTCCATTTACCATATCAATTCTCAGAAGCCAACAATTTACTGCTTGGCTTGCGTAGCATTGAGACCACAGAAAAAGCATTTCCAAGGGCAGCATGCCAGTAACTGCAAGACTGTTTGCAGATTGAATTTTTTGTGATACTAAACTCTTTATAAGATCTTATTTTCTAAATTTATTTTCAGTACTATCTCATAGCATGACATATTGTTTTCTGAAGGTAGCCGCTTTCATATCAAAATTCAGCTCCTCTTTAAAGGAAATGTTATGCACATATGGTTCTGTATAACATAATGTGTTTATTATTTAATATTATTGTATTGTTATTTTATATTTTAGATCAATTAAATTTGGATTTTCTTCCAGTTACCAAATTTTATAATCAAAATATATAAACAATCCTCAGAAATGCTTCTTCCATTACCCTTCCATTTTTCTGTAGTTTTGTAGATACAAATACTATTTATCCATACAGATTCTTGGATAGATAATCTGTAGTCTTCAGCATCTTTAGAGCCCTATGTAGTTCTCTTACTTTGTGATATTATCTTGTATTATTATTCTTACTATTACTTAATCTTATTTTACTGTTGTAGTGATTTGTATGACCCATTGCTTGTAGTAACATTTGTGAGCAGACATTCTTAGTGACAGAGCATTGTTACATAAAAAGTTGCTGAATGCAATATTACAACCAGTACATTTATTTCATATATGTTACAATTTGAATTTCTTAGCTTGTAGGAATTTATCTGTATGCATATGTGTAATTTTGATAATTAGGAATACTTTAGTTGTAAGTTACCATACATGTAGTATATTATAAAAACAGATATTGTGCATCTTTATAAAATAATCATATTTTGTATAGTAAATGTGTTTATTTCTAGCCTCTGCAGTCTTATTTGTCATTGCAGGTGACTGTTTAGATTGTATGTTTTGAAGGCATAAAATAGTTTCTGAATATTCATTTTGTAATCAGACAAGAAAATTTCTGTCTAATTCATGGTGAACATATATGATGTGAGCAGTTTCAAATGTTTGTTTAAAAAAATGATGGACAGAAATGAAATATCAGTGGAAGAAGAATATAAAAAAATTATAGCATGCTGGAGAAGTGACATAACTCTACCAATAGCCAGTAGGAGCAGAACCTTTGTTATGGCAGTAAAATGGTGACTCAGCCCAAGAAAATGTTTTGTGTACTTGAGTTTTCATTTTACAAAAACTGTGATCATCATTCAGTGGGGTTTTCAGAGGAAGTTTTGTAAAAACCTCCACATGAAAAATTCAATTTACTTTATTGGGCTGGTCACCATTTCACTGTTATGTTGACAGTTGTGATTATGTGGTTGCTGTTGGAGTTAAATCAGTTCTCTGATATGCTACAAATATTTTTGAAGTTTTCATTTCAGTGGCATAAGTTGAGTTTTTGTATGCCATTTAGTTGTTCTTATAAGATAATTTAAAACCTCTCGGATCACTTACGTTTATTCTGTATATAGCTGTAGGACAGTCTTAATACATACTTATTATTATTATTATTATTATTATTATTATGTTAGTAATAAATACCATTCACTAAAATATCCTACATCTAGTAGCTCAGGAATCTATTTCTTGATTTTTCAATAATGCATGATAGGGAAATTCCATAGGATTTAATTTTTCTTGTACTGAATATAACACGCATGGTTCATGATATAGGGTTAGCATTTCACCATCACTGATTATGAAAATACTGTCTTTGTACTGTACAGTTAACTCTCAATTACATGGGCATGAATTACAAAGAGACAGTTTAAATCGATAACTGCACATTACCAAAATTATACAGTTGTTGTCACAAATAACCAGGTAAACAGTTACGTAAGTGAATCTATTTCAGTAGAGATATTTTAATGAATCTAGCCTTCATATATTTTGGCTATTATTTTTGTAGCATTAATTTTGAATGAGTTGGTCCAAAACGTATTCCTCTAAATAACTGTCTTATTAAGTATACTTGCTTATAGGTTGTAATCTCTTATGATTAGAGAGCTTTGAGATTTGTTTGTAATTGAATTACATTCAAATAATGCCATAAACATGAATAGACATTCATTAATTTTTACACAAAACAACACTTATGAGCTTATATCTCAAGGACGTAACAATGGTTTAGAAATTGTTTAGTCTTGAAGTCAGTAACCAAAATACACATACATGTAGTTATATTCCAAACATAAAAAGGGCTGACATAATTTTACAGTTATATGTGAACTTGTCACATAACTAGGGCATGTTCTAAAAAATGAAATCATGTGTAGGTATGGAAATGTGTAATTGTTATGTACCAGTGCTAAAGAACTTCAAAAGTATTTAATTTTTCTCAGAGATTTTAATTTTACTTTGATATTCTTCCCATTGATTCTTGAGAGTTTACTGTCTCAGAAGCTAACACACAGTAGATTATTTATTAAATATATAACTTAATTAAGTAACACAATAAATGTCATTGATAATTCTAATTGATAACATAAATAATTACTCACAAACCATTATATTTAAAATTGTATAGATCCAGGATAATTATTTATAAACTAAAAACTTACAGATTTAAAGTTATTGTTGTTTTGTCACGCCAGTATTTGACATTATACTGAAAACTTTGATGCAGGTTAATGTACTTGATACATATTTGTCTTTTATTAAGTATCAGAAAATGATACCTGGACAATTTTGCTATGATAATGTAATGTATAAAAGTACACAGAAGCGTGTTTTGAGACTTCTGTAAGAAGCTGACACTAAAATGGTAGCAATATATGTAAAAAGGTGGAGTATTTTTTATTAGCATTTGTTAATATTATTTTGTTAACGGGACTTTCTCAAAATCAAAAGTAGAAAACGAGAGCTTATCTCAAAGTTTGGAGAGCACAAAAGTGGTTCAGGTTAATTAAATTGTTAATAGTGGTTTTTTGTTTGCTTGACAGGGCTTTCTCGAGCTTCCTATTTGAAATCGAAAGTAAAAAGCAAAGGAGCATGTCTCCAGTTTTGGAGAGCAGAAAAACGGTTGAGGTAAGTTGTAAAATTATATATTTTAATCTTATGACTTAATATCTTAGTTAATTTATTTATACTTTTAACAATACTGAAAATACACTACTTCCATAATATTTGACAATGTGCCATGCTAGTATGTTAACTACCTTTATTACTGGGAGTTTCTACACTCAAGAATTATGCATTATTAATTTTACTGTTGTGATGAATCCAAGCTTTTCAGTAAAAATATTACTACGAATGAAACAGACCACTTTGAATATGCAAGAGTCTGTTTCAAACTTTTTTTTCACTGCAGACTTTGTGCTATTCATGGTTGTTTTGTGTATATACAACTGAACATCACATTCTATTAATTAATCAGACATATAATCATCTGCATAGTAGAATGCATATTGTAGTATAAAAAATTTAGTCTGCTTCTTGAATTGCTTTCTGATTTTCCCATTTTATTTAACTTGTACATCCAATTGCATATTTTCATTATTATATGTGCAAAATAATTTCTAATTTATAGAAAATATTAATACTGTCAAATCTGATATTTGGTTTTAGTGGAATTATTTTTTGCCTTGTGTAGAAAAATTTTGCTATTTTTTTTCTTTTCATTTATTATAAGGCTTCTTGTGTAGAATATTAGTTCAAGAATTGAGCCTTGAGGCACACCATGCATAATTTCTCTTCACGCTGAACATACATTTTTTTAAATTTTGTATTTACATTCTGGTTTGTTTCAATATATTGCTTTTGATGAGTTGTAAATGATTTGAACCACAAGTTTACTGTTCCATTAACTCTATAGTTAATTAAATATAACAAGTAATATTCGTTGATTTATAACAGCGTGTGCTTTAGTTAAATCAAGACATATTCCATTTGCTTTGTTTTCATTTTTTCTTCTTCTTTTTTTTTTTTTTGATCAAACTTTTGTTTACTTACAAGAAGAAAGATTAGTGTTATCTATGTTGATTTTATATTATTTGAAAGTTGTTTGTTGTACTGTTTACAGGTTTTGGATTCGTCACACGGTAAAAACACAGGGCTTCTACTGGTTTGTTATTGTGCTTGTTTTCTTCAACACAATGTGCACTGCAGTGGAACATTATGGCCAGCCAGTGTGGCTCACCAAATTCTTATGTAAGTAGTTATTTTAAAAAGAAAAAGAATATGAATCCCTTAAATGTTCACAACAAAATATTCTTTCTGTTAATTCAGGGTTTATCTGTTTGTATTCGTTCATGGACATGCCTCACACGCGTTTTTCCCAGTCATTTTACCACACATAATCCCTACAGTTGAAAAAGTGGAATTAATTGATCAAAGAATCTATAATTTTATTATGATGAGTCTTATTTATTAAAATATTTTATTTATCTTGCAGATATAGCAGAGTTCGTGTTCCTTGGCCTTTTCATGTTGGAAATGTTCATCAAGATGTATGCATTGGGGCCACGTATTTATTTTGAGTCATCATTCAACCGTTTTGACTGTGTTGTGATCTGTGGCTCCATCTTTGAAGTCATTTGGACCGAAGTGAAGCAGGCCTCGTTCGGCCTGTCAGTGCTCCGCGCTTTGCGCTTGCTCAGGATATTCAAAGTCACAAAGTAAGTTGTGACTGTCCAATTCCTGCCTCCTTTAATTTGTTTTTTTCTGTGTGGTGAGTGATATTGTGAGCTGTGTATAGTGATAAAGGCTGCATACATGTGTTGTATGTGGCATTGTCGTCAGTGTTAGTTACATGACCTATGTGAATGCTTCCGTATCTTTTTAATGCATAATGTAATCATAGAGGCTGAAATATTTATTGACCATTAATGTTTATTTACATTATGTGGTGGTGAATGTTTCAGTAATTTCAACACAATAAATGGTCTGTTTAAGAATGACATAATAGTTAGAAATTTTTCTGAAATACTAACAATTTTGGAATATATTTGATTGTAACATTATCAAAATTGTAGTTTACTTTTAAATAAACAAAGCCATGATAGAACTCTTCCAATTGAGCATTAGGGCCAGGAAATCTGAATAGAATGTTTATTCACTTAGCTGTAAATAATGAAGCGATTGAGTGAAATTGTATTGTTGCAAATTTATATTAGGTTTTTATTAATCTTCCTTCATTTTACCACATGCAAAACAAAGCTTTGAAATGTGGTTTGCACATTGTCAGACATGTATCTTGGTACAGACTTTGTGAACTAGAACAATCAAAATTATAAGATGTTTATAACATGACAATAGCAGTTATTCTTTTCTGATGTGCTAGGTACAATATATCTCTGTTGATTAAAGCTCTTTTAATTTTGGAGTTATAGGGAAAGGAATCATATGCATTTCACTTTAGTGTGTTGTTAACTTTTAAGTTAGCATTATGTTGTAAATGTATTTTCATACTTGGTTTAGCCAACTGTAACATTAATGTTACTGTCGATTTGAGGACCAGGATATCTTTTTTCCTGTGAATTATACATTTATAGAAATATAAGTCATTCTTACATGGACCATTAGGTTTGCAGTACGACAACAATGGTGAAAGTGTTAACTTTTGTCATAATTCATGACATCATCTTTAAACAAAGAAATTAAGTATAAAGGTTGGAATCTCTACAAGATTAGACACCAGTGAAAATTTAAAATGAAAATAGTTTGTGCAAAGTGTGAATAGTGAAAGAATTTTCAGTGTTGTAAAGCAGTGGAAGGATGGATATCTGCATCTTAGGAGTGTATTTCCCAACTGGAGAAAGCTACATCAAAGAAAAATAACTATAATTAAGTAATAGTTATTATTTAAATGAATGGTTTGTCTGCATGGGCATTACTTATATACACTGAAATGATTTGTTGGATTAAGGTCTTAGAGATCTTTATTTTGAATGGTTTAGATCTCCCTCTCCTATTACATGAAACAGACTTATAAGCCACATATTTAAGTGTGTGCTGTAAATCTGGAATTTATGCTATATGAACAACAGTAAGAAAATATCAGAAGTCAAAAGATATTTATAATTACAAATGTAATCACTTTCACCTCCAGTCTCAATTTTATCTTTACTGTTTAATTTAGAAAGTGAAAAACTGTGGGAAACAGCGTAATACAGTAGTGTCTCGATTATCTAGCCTTTGGTTATCCGATGTGGTATATCAGAATGCTCCATTTTATGAACAAACATTGTGCTCTTTTCTCGCCACTATAAGTTTCCATTTTGTTTTCCACAATTTACAAGCGCTCTCAGTCGCAATGTGAAGAACTACAACAAATGAACGAAACTTGAGGTTATGCTCTACAGATATCTGCTGATATCAGCACATTTGGGCTGCAGGTAACACGGTTGCAGTTCTCCAAAGTTGTGCAGCTACTTTTGACTTACTCTGTATAATATTTTTATTTGTGTGATTTTGTAATCTGATGCTGTATTTTATTTTCTTCTTAATTTAGTAACACTGTAAATTGAGTCGATATTTTCCCTTGTGTATTTCATTAGTCTTCCATATTATGTGACAATTCTGATTATTCAATGATCCTTTGGTCCTGTTTAGGTTGGATAATCAGGACTCTACTGCACTACTGTAATTCTGTTTGCTTCCTGCAGCAGTGTTGAATTTTCTAACGTCTAGATACCATATTCCAAACCCTGGGTGTAATGTAAGAAAACAAAATGTACATCATTGTATTTTGTTACGGAAATGTAGGAGGCTACAGTAGGCCAAGTGTGTGGATAGATTGGGAGACAAAAAAAATGTGTGCAGAATTTTAGTGTGGAACACTCTTGGGAAGTGGTCTCTTGTGAAATAAAGAAGAAAATAGTGAGTTGAACATTGAGATAGAGCCTATAGGATGGAAGATGCATGTTACCAGCCAAGATTGTGTCCAATAGCAAACTTTAATGTTAGTGGTGTTGAATAATTACCTTCTACTACCGGATAATTAGTTCCATTGTTCTTATATGCACATATCAGGAGTCTGTTATCATATGGGTATCAGTGCTTTCCTTTACAAATAAAGTGAAAGATTATATAGTAGTAGTACAACACAAGAGACATACTGATGATGGTTTCAAAGCTAAAATGTATGTTAAAAAGAACAAAATATTTAACATTTTGTAAGACTTTAAGCTTTCTCAGTGACTGAAAGTATAAAATCCTTAGAGTAGAATTACAATGTTTCAGAGACTGCCTTTGTCCCCAACCTCATTGTCATTTCCTGATGATGGAGACAGAGAAGAGCTCTGAAACATTAGACTTCTGTGCCAGAGTGATGTGGCTGATTACCTAAAAGGATTTTATTTAATGAATATGTGTTATTGACAACAGATTGTAATTAATTGTAATGTAAATGTTTTATCAGATTTTCTCAAGGATAGTAATGCCAAGGAACATAGATGCAGTATTCAAAAGTGATCTAAATACTAGGAAACATTTTCAAGTATGATTTTACTTATTCCTCAGGAATTTATTTCCATGATGACGAGTCTGTTTTAATTTTATGAAGTTCCTAAATTGAATTAAAATTAGTTATCCTTGCTAAGTATTTTGTTCCCTCTGTTGATATGCTGAAGAGTATCACTCTCATACATGCCAAAAAAGTTAATATGTGCATGCGCTTTCTCTCTCTCTTGCACGCACGCACACACACACACACACACACACACACACATGCGCGTGTGCACACGTACACTCACTCTCACTCACATTGTCACACTCACACTTGCAGGTTTATGGTCACTTGAGAAGAGAATTGTTCTGGTATAATTACTTAACAGGTTTATAAGAATTTTTAAAAGGTTTTTTATTCTCACAAAGAAAATGGTTCCCACTCAGAAGACACTCCAGTCCTTTTGGCTTTATTGAATAATTTCCTAGTTTCCTAACAGCCTCACCAACTATGGATTTAACCAGGGAGCCTTTCTCCTGTCTTCTCTTGTCCAAAAGGGGCATTTATAGTCATATGAAGAAACAACGGCCTTCTGCAGAAACTTTTCTGTGATCTCAGTTTCTTTTGTAGCACAAAAATGACCTATAAACTCCCAGCAACTGGCCCACAGTTCCTCCCATTAGCAAACCCATCAGACGGATTCCTGCAGATCACATTCTCCTCTTGCTGTCTCAGAAGATTACATAATATGTGTCTATAGTCTGATAAATCATTCTGGCAATACCCTCCATCTTGCACACATACACCTTGTTTGTTCATTTAAAGTAGATTCATGTTTGAAAAATGACATATGCTTTTCAATCTCTTTAATGAATAATATATATATGCAAGAGCCGGTCATTATAGTGACTAGCTATGGGCCGGATAATGGGTTTGATCCCCAATGGGGGCAGAGGATTTTTCCTCTATCCTTTGTGTCCAGACTGGCTCTGGGGCCCACCCAACCTCCTATCCAATGGGTACTGAGGTCTTCTCCCAGAGGTAAAGTGCGGCTGGGGCGTGATGCTGACCACTCACCCCCATCTAGTGCCAAGGTCAAGCGTGATCTACATGGCATGTAACAGGATGACTTTAGTTTTTACTTTTTTGTGTATATGCACAGAATGATTTGAAACTGTGAAGAACTTTGGCATTTCTATCTTGAGACTTACTTAAATTTTGGATTGATAAATAACCTCTTTTCTTTCTGAAAATAAGGAAATTGTGAAATTATGGGAGTAAATGTGGCATTTAGAAACAATGTAACTAATGAATTTATATTGTATATTTGTTATGAATAATGTAAGAGCCAGCAATAATTTATTTTACTCTGTTTTGTAAACCTATAAGGTGTAAATGGCATACATCTAATGATTTCCAGGTACTGGGCATCACTGCGCAACCTGGTGATATCATTGCTGAATTCAATGCGTTCTATCATCTCCCTCCTGTTCCTGCTCTTCCTGTTCATTCTTATTTTTGCCCTGCTCGGTATGCAGCTCTTTGGCGGTCAGTTCAATTTTGAGGACGGGACGCCATCCACCAACTTCAATACATTCCCCATCGCACTCCTCACAGTCTTCCAAGTAAGTTTTCATTATGATCAGGAGTTCAGTTGTAATTAACAGCTACATTGTTAGATCAGAAATTTGGGTTAGAGTAAATATTTATATTGAGTACAGTTATAGTTATTTAATTTCCACTGTAAGTGTATATATGTCTGGATCATGTCTGAATCACAGCTATACTTCATCATTCTGAATAGTCACATATTGGTTAAATTTAATTCTTGGTAAATGTATTTATGTACATGATGCTTAACTAGCACCATACCACACAGATTTTGGAGGGTGGAGGTGGGTCAATTAGCTTAACATCCCAGCCACTTTACCTCCAAGGAAAGAAATCTGTTACCTATTGGATAGGAGGCTGGGATGCCACCATACCCAGTCTGGATTTGAACAGGACTTAACAGCCTCTAATAACCAAAGAATAATTGAAAACTAGTATATGCTTCATAACATAAGATTACACTAGCAATTATAATGGTTTATTAGACAGTGAGCATATGGATTAGACTTTAAATTTACTGAACTAATAAAGAGGAAGGGATATCTGATAATGTTGATTGTCCTTTAAATTGCATAGTTGTTTTTATGATGCCAGTAATGAATCCATAGTCTATAATTCTCATTAAACAGATTAGTAATATGAACTGGGAACCACAACGACACAAGGTTCATAGAAACTACAGTGTAAAGTGTTAATTAAGTGCAAAAAAGATTTATATTAACTTCACATATGTATTATGCTTGATATAAGAGATTATTTTGCTGTGGTGTATAGTGGAGACTAATAATATGCATGTAACTTTTATCCTGAGTCTGAGGAGCTAGATGGTCTCATGGCTCCTAGTAATGCCTTGTGCCCAGAAAAAATAGCAGATGGAGTTCATTAAATCTGAAATCTTTTAAATAGAGGTCCATTAAATCGAGGTTTTACTCCATACAAGTATTTGCCAGAATATTGGAAATGTTACATTCTTCTAGGTCTCAGTCCCTATACAGTGATATTCTTATGAGTAATATCTATGAAACTAGGTGAATTATTATATGAACCATATGGTATGTTGTTTGATCTAGTGGGCAATGATTAAAACCACTGTAACAATACTTTCTGTACATAACTCAAATGTATGTACAGATATTATTCTGCAAGTCATAAAATAAGAACCAGAACATAATGTTTTAAAAAAGATGAAAGATAAATGTGGTGTAACTCAATCTGCTAGAGTTTGTTTGATGCCGGGTCTCTTAGAATGAAAAATGTTATGGATACTTTATATGTGAAATTGAGGTATGAACATATTTTGTAAATGTTATTTTTTTAGTTTTATGTAGGGCTGATGTAAGTAACTGTGCACCTAACCTGCACACTGGGGTTGTGGGTTCAGATCCTGCATAGAATATGAAAATGTTGTATTTTCTACTGAAGGTAGAGGCTTGATCAGTGTATAAGAGTCGTTTCTCATACCTGAATAAGATTCAGGGAACCTCAAGCCAAGAAGAACCCAAAGGGATGCCTATTTTATGGGTTGTTGCACTGTGTAGTCTGCTAGAAGTTTACCAAAGGTTCAGAGGTGCTCGATGTCTCCATCATCCAGGTGATGAGCCCTGATGATGAAGGAAGCAAGGACCTCTAAAATGGTAGTAAACTTCTACTAGACTACACAGTTCAACAACCCATAAGATAGTCATTTAGTCATACTCACTAAAGGGAGAACCTTAACAAGACACTGAAGGTTCATTATCATGTTCCCTATACTCAGCAGTACATTCATAAATCACCAAATAAGAATGAGGATCATGTTCTTAGTAGCTAAATATTGTTGTATAATTGTGCTTAACGTTTACTTTTGGGTTATTCAGATTTTGACTGGGGAAGACTGGAATGAAGTCATGTACTATGGGATCCGGTCGCAAGGTGGTGGAGGCATGATTTATTCTCTCTACTTCATTATACTGGTGCTCTTTGGTAACTATACACTACTCAATGTGTTCTTGGCCATTGCTGTCGATAACTTGGCCAATGCACAGGAGCTCACCGCTGCCGAAGAGGAACAAGAAGAGGAAGACAGGGAGGTGAGGGAATGGTACACTACAAGGAGTCCCAGGGAAACATTACTAACAGTCTCTTTATCAGTGTATGTGTTCAGTGACATGAAAATTCAAGTTGGTGAGCTTCAGAAATTAACCATTTTCATTTATCTTGTGTTAGTACATAACCTCCAATACTAGAATGCAAGTTTGATTGCTGTTTGGCATATGTAGAATTTGTGGCAGATGAAGTTAGAAGTTGTTTTTACCAACAGCATCAATGTCTAACCACTTCCTGTTGTGGAATAAGATACACTGTTTAGTAAAGTACTTCACTTTGTGTATGATTATGAGGTGACCCTTAATTTGTCACATTTTTAATGATAAGAAAATACTTCTATAATCAGGTTAATAAAGTATATTAACTATCTAATTAATTCCTTAGAGCACAGACATTCTTGAAAAGCTAATACTCAACCAGGAAGTTGAGAAATTCTTTACCTTTTATGCAACCCAAAAGTTTATTAGCATATTGACAAGGGCCTGCAACCAGTCCCTATCTTCGAGTAGTAATGCACATATATTATAAATAAGGATTGTGATCATGTGACATTGATCCAATTTCTTGCAGAAACAACAACAGGAGTTAGTGAAGGAAATGGAGGCATTGCAGCCAATGGGAGCTGGTGATGGCTCACCACCAAGAGTGGAGGTTTGTCCCCCATCTCCTGCAAGCAACTTGTAAGTATTTATTAATGTGCATTATTGTCCTCTTTATTCATAACTAGCCCTATTTCTTTATTTTCAATGTACTGGCTTGTGATATATTAAAAATAATGGTACAGTTTTAACATACCCAAATTATATGGCAAGAGCTGTATAATTAACTTATTGATTTGTACAAAACCTTGGACAATTGTCTTATATTCATTCTTCTTCTTTTTTTTTTAGTTAATCCTCTCCTACTTGCAGGTGTTAAGGTTGTTTTTGTTTTTACACTTAATCTATTTAGACATTTGGTAGGACTCCTTGGGTGAGTGATCAGCCTATTGCAAGGCCTCTACCTGTACACAGGACAGCACCACACAAAATTATGTGAGCAAACATCCATGCCTTGAGCGGGATTCAACCCCACGGTCCCAGCATCCATTTGCACAAGGCCCACACCTCAGACCACACTGCCACTGTGATTGGCCAATTGCTTTATATACCATTGTGAGAACCTCAAGTCTTACATACCATTTATTAATCTTTAATGATTTGGAAAGTGTGATGATAACATTTTGTAATGGAATAATAATGAGAATTTTTAAAATTTCCTTGTTTAATTTTATCTGAATCTCACTTTAGTGTATATCTTGTTTGCAGATTTTTTAATTTTTAAAAATGTGGAATTATTTTTATTATACCATAATTTTAAAATTTGTGGGAGGGATTATTAAGTGTGTAGCACTTTCTTATGCATGTTTTGCAACGATTGTATAAAATGAAAGTGTAATGGGGAGAAAGTGCCATCTGTCCATACATCCACATTTTTTATTTCTGAAATATTTCTACAATGGAAAATCATCTTGAAACAAAACTTCACTTGCTTTTCTCCATTTTCCTGTAGTTGGTGATTCCATTTTTTTTTTATTGTCTATTTTTGTTTAGTCTTGTCACCTTGTCTTCTATCTCTTCATCGTGTTTTCAGACAAAACTTTGATACACATCCAGTGTATTTATGAAACATGATGATACATTTAATTACCATATTCTTAATTTTGTTTCTATACTATGACATCCCAATATCCCTTACCATCAAAATTAAATAAAATATTAAGGTAATTCTGTTATATCTGAATTTTGACCAGCAAGGGGAAGAACAGTAAAAAAGTGGAATCGAAGAAGACAGAAGATGATGATGATATGACTGGGCCCAAACCCATGCTTCCATATTCATCCATGTTTATTTTTTCACCCACCAACCCGTAAGTATTTTTTATATAATATTTTCCAAACCTGATATTTGAATGTTTATACTTTTTTGATTATTGTAACATTTTGTTTTTAATTATTGTTGCTGAAATTATCTTCCAGTGTTCGTCGTGGTGCTCATTATGTGGTTAACATGAAGTACTTTGACTTTTTCATCATGGTTGTGATCAGTCTAAGTAGTATTGCATTAGCTGCTGAGGATCCTGTGGATGAATATTCTGTCCGTAACAAAATCTTGGAGTACTTTGATTATGCCTTCACTTGTGTCTTCACTATTGAGATGATTCTCAAGGTGAGTTACAGGTCTTTTTTTTAGTAATTCATACAAAAAAATACTGCAGTTAAATTATTTTCTTGGTTAATTGCAGTAACATCCACTCATTATTAACTGATAAAATTCAGGTGAGATTTATGTATCCTAGATGAATGAGGTCATAGTTTCCTTTTTTTTAAAATTCATACTACAGTGTTGTCTTTAATGTGAGGTAGGTGGTAATATAATACTAAAATAAACCTTAGGGTAATCAGGTTTGACGGTGTGGATTGGATTCATGTAACTCAGGATAGGGACTGATTATGGGCTTTTGTGGATATGGGTATGAACCTTTGGGTTCCATAAAATGCAGGGAGTTTCTTGATTAGCTCAGCATACTGTATATAATGAAGCCAATTACATAGGATTTCTTTAAATGTGTACCTTTTTACCTCATATCTTTAAAGAATGTAGGGCTTATGAAGTGTCATGTGTCACATATATGTAATATCCTAACTTGTATTCCCTGAAATTTGGTGTGTTTGTACAATATTTTTCTTTTAGTTTCAGGGCCCTAGTTCAGTAACTAAGCCTTTGTGATATTTGCAGATTCTTGACTTGGGCATCATTTTACACCCAGGCTCATATTTGCGTGAATTTTGGAACATCATGGATGCTGTAGTTGTAATATGTGCAGCTGTCTCGTTTGGCTTCAATGTAAGGTCAGTGAATCTTAACAGATTTTTCTAAAGTAATATCTTAAATGTATAACTATGTCCAATCAGCCTGTCTGTCATTGTAATAGTTATAAACAGTTAATTCACAATGCTTTCTGGGTATGTTTTATTGTTAAGAGTGCACTGTAACTTTTTTGTACAGTACCCTGGAATTTCAGGAGTTAAGTGGTTGAATCTCTCTAATTGACGACATGCAGTATTGCATGGACACATTTTTGTGTGCTTTACAAATTTGATTGTGACTAGCATACTATTGGGAGAGACATGTACACATTTATTTTTAAGTTCATTTCTATGTTTTAGTTGTCTTCTAGGGATGTTGATTATCGTTAATTATATGAATTGTGATGTGTCGAATATGAGTCAATAAGAAATGAAAACATATGTCAGGCTGAATACTTCATGTTCATGTGTTCTTTAAACCATGATAAAAGAAATTTGTTATGTTTGCAGTGGAACTGGAAGCAAAGCAGGACAGAATCTGTCGACTATTAAATCCCTCCGAGTTTTGAGAGTGCTGCGTCCACTCAAAACTATCAAACGTGTGCCCAAGCTCAAGGCAGTATTTGATTGTGTGGTCAACTCCTTGAAGAATGTCATCAACATCCTCATTGTCTACATCTTGTTCCAATTCATCTTTGCTGTTATTGCTGTTCAGTTGTTTAATGGGAAGTTTTTCTTCTGTTCTGATGAAAGCAAGTTTACAGAAGAAGAATGCCAGTAGGTATCTTGTGTAAATTAAATTTTTATTTTGGATTTAAAATATTAATGAAGGGCAGCAATTGTGTTAAGCAGTATTCATTTAGAAATTTGTGGTCATTGTTTAGGTGTGTATACCACTACAAATTGCAAAAATGTGCCTGCTAGCTTCACCAGGTCTGTCTGTCTTCATGTAACAGCTCAGAAATCACTAAAGAAACTTTCATGAAATATGGTAGTTCTGTTTAAATTTGTTGGCACATTCTGGTTTTGCTTGGAAATGAACAGTAAGAATTGCGACATTACATAAAAATGTGCATATATTTCTGCACCCAAAATTGGGGAATTTCCAGCCAGTCCTGCATGGAGAATACTCTGTGATGACATTACTCAGCCAGTCTTCTTGTCCACACATAGGTCATGGACTACAAACATGCCATTCACAAAGGTCAGAGTTAAAATTTTTGCAGAGGCATGAGAATTGCTGAGTTAAGCATACATTTCTTAACTTCATAAATACTGGTTGATATGGCCACCGGGAATATAGAATAGCTGTGACAACTGGTTAACAAGAAGATTTTTACATAATTTATGTTATCTACATCTTTGATCTTAGTAGTTTATTTTTGTTAGTATAGACTGCCACTGCCTGAAAGTTATTTTAAGTAGCTGTAGGGTTTGTTATTTTTAACATGCAAAAAGAGGAAACTTTCCATTAAAAAATTAATATGTATGATTGTTATACCACATTTCACATGCATTGCTGTAGATTATTGTGTATTACTATGAAATGGAATAGTAAGTATAGATTTTACATGGTTACCATGTTGTTGCTTTAAATTTCACACAAACATGAGCTTTACAAAAATGCCTAACTTTCTGAAGATTTATCAATTTATAAAATTTAATGATCTTGTAATAAACTATGCTAGTATCTTCATCCTCTGTATCACAACTTCCTTCATAGGGGAAGTAAAGCCAGTGGGCGGTCCAATGTTGTAGATTTTCAGCATGTAAAAGAACCTTACAAGCATGAAATGGCATGTTTTGTAAGCAAAATTCAGTAGCCATTTCTCACACAAGTTTCTCCTGATTCACTACTAGATGGCTCTAGCAGTCAAATCAGGATTGAGTAGAAATTGTGCAGAGGCTGTGGGCTGGTCACTCACTACTCACAAGTGCAGACTACGAAACCTCCGAAAAGGAGGCGGCGAAGACCTGCACCTGGGTTGTAGAGCCAAGGAAAAAGAAGAAATATTTATCAGTGATGTGCCATCATACCATACTTTATTCAAATTTGTCATGCAGTTTAGATGTTAATAGGAAGTAAGAGGATACAGACAAAAATGCATACTTGGTGTGATCAAACCATGTAACCATTCTTTCTTGTACAATAAACAAAATATGCTGAATATGCACTTCCACTTCAAGAGAAATGATTTACTGTGTTAGGTTGTTTCTGATTTACAGAAGTGTAACTGAGAATTATATTTGGAAATTAATGAAGCTGAGCAGTTTCATTCTCAGAATACTATGTTATGAGTCTCATACTAATAATTTTTTAACAATGTTGACTCTGAATCAAAACAGAAGTATCTTATTGTAGCTTCCTAAATGACAGATTCCTTTTCCAGGGGTTCATATTTTGTGTTTGAGGGTGATGAACCTAAAGCACAAAAAAGAGAATGGAAAACACAGGATTTCCATTATGACAATGTGATTGCAGCCATGTTGACACTATTTGCTGTTCAGACTGGGGAAGGTTGGCCGCAGTAAGTGAACAGAGTCTTCTTATATATTCTACAGTTACTAAAAATACATTTTCTTTGTTATTTGTTAATGTGCCTTCTGAGGCATTTATCTTTAAATTATTTCTGTTTATCCATTTCTTGTTCCATCCCTTTTAATTTTTTCTTCTGTAACACTTTCAGTATTTACAGAAAAATAATTCTTTTACTTCAATTATCACACATTCCTATGAATTACCACTGTACCACATTATCATTGCACTAAGAAGAGTTATATTACAAATGTAGGAATAAATATGTTACTGATACAATCATCTTCCTTTCCAGGGTGCTGTACAACTCGATGGCTGCCACACAAGATGACCGTGGTCCCGTCCAGAATTACCGCATTGAGATGTCCATCTTTTACATCGTTTATTTTGTAGTATTTCCATTCTTCTTTGTTAATATCTTCGTCGCTTTGATTATTATTACCTTCCAAGAGCAAGGCGAGGCTGAGTTACAAGATGGAGAGATTGACAAGAACCAGGTAGAAATTGTTTTGTGTAACATTGTAAAACGTTATAAATAATATTAAATTTTTTTTTGATGTAAATACGTCTATATTTTAGGGTCAGTGTCATTCGGTAAAAAGTGGAACGGAAAAGTGTAACTGCATTATGTTACCTTGGAAACTTTAATTGTTTAGCGGAATTTTTGTTACCTAGGAAACGTCATCTGTTTACTTAGCATTGTTGTTACCTATAAAACATTTCATTACATTACCTTACATTACATTACCTTCATTACCTTACATTACATTACATTACTTTACAATACGGCAATGGCAAACCACTTCTTGATCATCTGCCAAGAACGTATATGAACAGGTCCCAGTCCGAGAAAAGGATGGGAGAATCCTGTTCATATGGACCTGTCGGCAGACAGAACACTACAAATAAAAAAAAACAACATTACATTACCCTACCTTACATTACCTTACCTTACATTACATTACCTTACCTTACATTACATTACCTTACCTTACATTACATTACCTTACCTTACATTACATTACCTTACCTTACATTACATTACCTTACCTTACATTACATTACCTTACCTTACATTACATTACTTTACATTACATTCAGCTACCACAGACCCATCTTAAGCATAACTAATTCAAATTAAATAAGCAATGTCTTAATCAAACTTATCTCAATTGTAAAGCATGTATAAACTTCCTTTCCGTATAGACGTATTTACGTCAAATTCTCCGGAACCTTGGTTCCACTGACAACTTTTTTTCTTCACTTTTTGACTTGCTGAAGCGCTGCGAATTGAAGTGGCGCAAATCGAGGTTTACCTGTATTATTATTAATTAAAAGGAATATTGAACAGAAAGGCAATATAGAATAGGGACATCATTTATATTTTTAATTTATATGTAGAAAAAACAAAACTTTTTCCCATACATTTCTCTTTATTATTATAAGGTATTATAAATGTCATATGTGTTTTTTATACTTTTATCTTATGAAGACACATTTATGTGCAGATTAGTAACAGGATTATATTGGGAAAGAAGTAAAGTATTTCTGAGTTACATAAGAATATCATAAATTAATTTTATCTCCTCTTTGAACTTGATATACTTCCAGAAATCTTGTATCGACTTCACAATTGGGGCCAGACCACTTGAACGATACATGCCCAGCAAACGAAACAGCTTCAAATACAAGGTTTGGCGAATTGTTGTGTCAACCCCTTTTGAATATTTCATCATGATGCTCATTGTATTCAACACGCTGCTGCTTATGATGAAGGTATGTCAGAATTTCTTATCGATGTAGTCTTTCAGTTGTTGTTGTTTATGGTACATGATTTAGAATTGGTAGATTTAGTATTGTTGTTTGGGAGTCACTGAGGATATTATGTACTTGTATTAAAGAATACAGGAACTCATACATTTTGTATTATGTAATTTCTTTACTATCCTGAGTTAACTCAAGATGGAAAATTTTGCAAAGTATATTAACTCTCATAACCTCAAGTGAAGCATATTCTTTGTTTTACTAATTATTAATATGATTTTATGTCTTCCATGCATTCAATTACCTTATTTTTGTTTTTAGAACACTTTTATAGATAAATGAATATGGAAAATGGTGAATGAAGAATATGGTAGATTATGTGTGTCCTCCATGGCTCCATGAAATATTATCTGATATTAGAAACTGGATTGTTATATTTGTTATATTATGAAATATTTTAAAGAACTTTCAAGAGTAACCAGGCTCATAATTTTTGCCTCTACATAAATAAAATAGTTTTGTTAAACAAATACTTCATTACAGTGTTTTGGCTCTAATTGCCATTGTTTGGCTGTTGTCAAGCACACAAATACATTAATTTAATAATTACTATTATTATTATTATTTCTGTTGTTAAATAATTAAATTAAATTATTAATAAATAAAGATTTTTGCTTCTGATTTGCATTTTGAGCTTGTTTGTAGTTTAATAAGTAATATCTTGGGCTTGGTTACATTTGAGCATAGAAAAACTGTACCTATGTAGGGCTTACAAAATAGTAGTGAACTTTTGTTAAGTTTTATTTTAGGCAAAGTTTTTAAAGATGCCCTGAAAATAAGCAGTGTTATTGAACTCTTTTGTAACAGGGTTCATTGTTGTGTGAATGGAATTAAATCGGATCATTATTTTATGCATTGCACATGCTTCTATTTATGGTTTGGACACATTTTGCACACATACAGTTACTTGTAAAATTCTTAGTGCTAACCAACTACGAAACATTTAGCAGACGTGGGCTTCCACACCATATTTGCATGCGTTTCACATTTCCACCATCACACCAACACTATAAGAAAAACAGATAAACTTGACTAGACATCAGAAGACTATACAAAAGGACATAATGTGTTCTCTGTGTAGATCAACATACACTATTCAGATTTATTGTATGACATCTAAATTAATAATATATGTGTATATAATTAAAGTAATGATATTAATTTAATTTTCTTGTACATGAAAATTATTTTAAGCAAAGGTATAATGTTATTTGTGTAAGTTTAAGTTACACTTCTAACTTGTTTATGAAAATGAGATTATTTGTGATTAGTGCAGCACATTGTTAAGTTTGTTATAAGTCAGAAATTTCATACCAAATTTACAAATTAAAATTATATTTATATTGTAACCTATATACATTATACATATTCGTAACATTTACACTTTTATTCGGACAAATATGCACAAAGAAATATTTTGCTTATAAAGATGTAAATACTAATTTAAATTATGTTTTCCATAGAGCAGTATTTTAAATTAATTTCCTTTCCAGGTAGTGAAAGATTTGTTAGGATGTTTTTATATTGTAACTGTTATGATTGACAGGGCTACAAATGCTCATATAAAAGTTTATGGTCATGATGTTGAAATGATGATTTGTGTTTTGTTGTTGGAGCATTTAGTCCTGTACATCATTCTATGACTTGATTGTTGATTGATTGCATTGATTGGCTGGTTGGCTGTTTGACTGATTGACTGACTGACTGATTGGTGGCTGATTGTTGGGTTCAGACTGAGATAAATGTTCATGAAGCATGCCATCATGCATCTTGTGGTAATGCATTTCCACTGAGAAGGTTAAAGACTTTGGGTATTTTTTACTTGTTGGTGTAAAAATCTATGTTTTCTGTTGTATTGAAAGAAATTACAAGTTTATCATTACTTATTGCACCGTCAGTTCAATAATTATTCACCTTTCCTAAGTGATGAAGTCTCATGTTGGGTATTTATATTATATTTTTAATAAATTAATATAAACAGTTTTCATAATAACAAAATATTTGCAGCGCACTGAAGCCAAGCATCCACTGCCACGGCAATTCTGAATGTGATATAAAGAGGGTTATTGCTTTGTCAGCTTTGATTGCTGCTGTTCAATTAGAATTCGTAATGAAGTAAACTGGACTCCTGCATAAGTATAAATACAATTTCTGTCTCATAACATGAAGCTATAATTATAATTAAACTTGTTGATGTAGTCCCAATTATGCATTCTCATTTACTTTACCTAGATATACCATGCAGCTCGTTATATAGTTAGTTACTTAATTAAGTTAAACTTCAACCTAGGACATTTAATTACTGTCAAATATTGTGTTATAACTGGTATATTTATTTTATGACAGTGTTAAAATGAGTGAATTCTATGAGTCAATCACTATATGTATTGTTTATAATTATGTCTGGAGATATAAGCATTAGAAATGCAATGTATTTGTAACTTGTTTATTTGGTCTTTGTGGATGGTTGGTTGAAAGGTGACTAGACATTTATAGCATGTGATAATTAAAATACTGTATATAAGGCAGTAGAAAATGAATAGATAAATGCAGTATTTCCTCCCTTTTTGTGACAAGTTATTAAAACTTAAGCCAGATTGTGTACAGTAAGCCTTTATTTAAATCTAAGTGTAGCACAATCTTCTAGGCAGCTTCTACTACTGCGCATGTTCTTTAAATTCTCTTTGGTATGACCTATCCTCAGAAATTAATCTTTTCAATTTTATTAGCATACATTTAAGTATTGTACAATAAATACATGGGGAATACTTCTTTGTTATATAAGAGTTGCTATGGTATCAAATGTTAGAGGCCTAGTTAAAAAGAAAACAAATATTGAATTACATTTTAAGTTGCTTAAAAATAATATTTATATTTGTGCACAAAATATAATAATATTATTCCATTTTTGCACAATATCTTTAAATGCTCCATTTATCTAGCAACATTCCGTACCATTGTGTAAAACAAGTTCAAATGTTGCAGCCTTTAATTAAACAAATAAAGTGTTAATAATGAAATAGATATTCAATGATGTTACAAGGAAGAATATGCATTATTTGTGGGCTCTGTGTCTGTTACATCATTCAGTTACTTTGGACCATATTTCCACCCATCAAAATCATTTTTCATACACATGTTTTAGCCTGGAAATTGTCACTTCAACTTGGGCATGAATGTACCCTTTGTCACTGACTTGTAATAGTCGTGCATTATTTGGATACAACTTGTGTGTTTCTACATGTTTGTTTTCTTTAAATTGTTTTAAATAATTCATATTGCCATACTGTATTTACATTTTTATCTTGAATTTAAAATTAATATCCAGGTTTTAGAACTTTAACATTTATGGCTCTGAACCTTTGTAATTTTGATAGATCTTTTAATGTAGGAGATACTGACAGATAATATGGATAAGCAATAAAGAACTGAACACAAAATGAATTACGGATTTTCTGGCTAGGAAATTATGTGAAACTGCTAATCTTGTTTTAAAACAGAAAAAATAAACCTTACATTAATAAGCAAGTCTGTAAGGTTACCATAGCAAACACCAAAAATATCTTCTTACACTCTAAGTTTTTTAAAGGTAATTTGTTTTGACATGTCAAGGTTCTTTTAAGATAATAAACTTATGAACAGATTTACAATCCTATAAATAGTTTTTAATTTGCATGAAGTATTACAGTTGCAGGTGTTAGGTTGTCACAGTGGTGAAAATGTAGACTGTAACAATTTTATTTTAATGTAAATTTAAAGTAAACTCATAAATATTACTTATATTTTATTTGCTGTGTTATAATCTTCCTTACTGGATACTGGGAATGACCCGTTCTTCAAGTGCCTCAGCACTGCAGGTCTCAACTTTTCATTGGCTTGAACTATAGACATTCGGTAGGACTCCTTGGACCAGGGATCGGCCCGTTGCAAGGCCTCTACCTGTACACAGGACAGCACAACACAGAAAAACGCGGACAAATATCCATGGCTTGAGTGGGATTCGAACCCATGGTCCCAGCAGCCTCAGACCGCACGGCCAGTGAAACATTGCTGTAGAAACCTGAAATTTTTTTCAATAATACTATATATGGTGCAAGAAGTAGTTTATAAACACAAATTACCTCTCCCCACATCAGTAGATGACCTTTGATAACTTCAGTATGTAAATTTTATATAAGTAAAATAGACAAATGAAAAGTTTTTTTATAATTTTCCACATAGTGACTATTTTTAAGACATATTTTGTGTAAAGTATATCTGTTAATGCATTCAGTTGAATAATTGATTGAACTGGCAAGGTGTTGCTTTCATGGCATAGCATGTCTTCCATGAGTCTGATGTTCACTACAGCAGGTGTGTTGATGTATTTGTTTTTTCACTTGCATGTCATTTAGTTCTTTCTAAGCAAACAGAAAGCTGTTTCTATGCAGATTCAATTAGTATTACAGTAAATCAATGAAAATTGTAATATTTGTTTTTATATAATTGTGTGTGTTCTTTGCCATTGTTCATCATTACTTCTCTCATTGTCCATATGCCGACAAATACAGTGAATACAACTGACAGAATATAAGCAACATGAACATTATTCTTACTTTAACTAATAGAAACTACATATCATAATTTGAAATATGTTGGGCTTGAGTACAAGGAATAGTTACATAAACTTATTATTTGGAATAAATGCTTCAAATCTATATTTGATACATAATATTTATTAATTTGTTGATAACATTTGAAATTATACATCTTTGTACAGGCAGTATGACTTGAATACAGTCAAGTACAGTGAGGCACTTCTTGTTCAGAAGACACCAATATAAACTTGTACTTTAAATTATTTTAATGAAACAGCATAGCTCTTTCTGAAATATTGCTGTATTCAGTTCTGTGTGAGTACATCTTAATACTAAATTATTTATTACTGCATTCATTTCTGTGTTGACTACAATGTTACACTAAATTATTGAAGACCTTAATTTTCCTTGGTACTGATATTTAAAACTGATCAGCTGAGGTCTAGCATGAATTTAATTATGAAGTAAAGAGAGGTGGGATATGAAAGAAATCAATATGTCACATGGTTTGCTAAAAGAATGAAATTTATTATTTTGGAGACTGAATTTAATTGTAATATGGAAAGCAACAATAATGGATTAATCATGTGTTTCTGATAATATTGATATGAAACAAATCCTAATATAAACAAATAAGTGCAGTTTACCAGCTGAAAGTTTGATTTCAGTAGTCTTGAGCTGTTTCAGTGATCAAACCACATACATGATATTGTAGCATAATCAATGATTACACATTGAATTCTATGTTTAAAAACACAAAATTAATTTATTTCACACTATTACAATTGACTAATTTCTGTCATTTCACAAGTCACAGTCCCGGTTATCTGGATGTAAATGTTCTCTTCTACATTTTACTGTTTTCTTGGGTTCCTGCTGCTGGTTGGTAATGCAGCTGCTTAGTTAGTACATACATGCAGAGTACTTTGCAATCCACAATGGTATAAAGGAGCGTGATAAAATATCTTGTTTTCTACCATACTGGATAGGAAAAATTAATGAGACAAGTATTTACCTTCTAACAAGTTTATTAAAGTAGTCACTTGTGACTGATTATAAGGTATTCATTTGTAATCATCTCATAACTAAGAATGATAGGTTGAAAAACTGAAGATTGGAAACTACAAACTCATCATGTTTTATTTTTAACATATGTAGTTTCAACTTGTGTGACAGGAAACCATGAAACTGAATAATGTAGAAAGGTAGTTACATGAAACAAGAAAACTCCTGTTATGTTAGTTACTTCAAGTTCTATTAAAATATGTCACATAGAAGGTAATTTTGTGTTTATTGCATAGTTTCTATGTGGAATACAATGTACAATATTTTACATAAAATAATTTATTCTGCTGTATTTTTTACAGTAGAAAAATATTTAAACTTAAACACTAGTCATGTATCAAATATGTTCCTTTTCTGATATCTTGTGTTCTTAATTTTCTCATGAAAATACTGTGCCCAAGTATTCATTTACATATTTTTCATATAACTTTTTGAATTCCAAATAAATATTCTGATACAATGTACATACAATATAACACTTGAAACAGTACAATGAAGTAAACTTCGTGATTTAGTTAGTTGCATTTAATTATTTTACATCTTTTATTGATTATTTATTTATATATATAGTACTGTAATTTGGTAGCATGAGTAGGAACAGCTTTCTGTGTGTTTCTGATGTTTCTATACACTTGATCTGGCACAATCCAGCACAGGTTTGGTTTTGGAAATGCATTCCTGTCTCTTGACAGACGCATGATGTCCAAGCAGAAGCACAGGTGCTGAACGTTTTTGTGTGTCTTGTATGTGTGTGTGTGTCTCTCTGCAACACTGCTCTCTCAGTAAATTGATCTGTCTCCATTAAACCCATCCTTCGCCATGGAATAAGTGGAATATAATTTCATGTCATGGCACATCACTATCCTTTTTTATTTTAAGTTGAATAGGTGATCTTTAATGATATTCATACATTCATGTGTGTCTAATTGTTTATAATTATGCACAGAAATTCATTGTTTAATTTCAGATGCAATGTGAGCAACAATAGCTTTAGAAGTTTATTTTCATGCTGACCAGAATGAAAGGTCAAAATTGTTTGGTCCTTTAAACTGTGTTAGTTAGACTTATAACATTTTCTATTTCAAATTCAGGAAAATATAGATTAACCTTTATTGTACGGGAAGACTCTATTTAAACCCCTATATTATCAGCCTGCTTGTCTGAGTTTAACATCGTTGTTAATGGCCATCAGTAGGCTAGTATGATACTAATAGCACTGAGCTGTGTGTAAGGTGCCACACAAAGCTGATAAAGTTAATGTCACATATTAGCTGTCTTATTATAGACTGTTGAAATTAAGGAAAACTTCAAATATTTACATTACAATTAGGAAAACTTATTATAAAATGTAACTTAAATAATTTATATTGTAACATTAAACCCAAGATAGAGTTATTTATAAATTCCAAAATATTGCTTTTAATAATAACCATAAATAGAATTGTGACAATTATGACAGATTTAAGTTATACCCACACTGTTCATTCAAATTTGTTGAACACTATACAGCAATTTGGCAATGGGGAATTTTTTTATATTCAAAGCTAACAACTTGAGATTTCATATAGGAATTTGACTTACCAGTAAGTTTTAAAGGATTATGCATGGTCATATAACATAACCAGTATGGATATAGTTTGTGCTCTGTTTTCTAAATATTTAATTTATTACTTTGAAATTCATTTCACTTATTCCACAGTTCCTGCTTAGTAAATTTCCATGTTTCAGTCAAACATACCAGCTACAAACATGAAACCTAAATCAAAAATGTATGTTGATGGAATACATATTTAGTTCATAAACATTGTAACTGCAGGTTTCAGTAACATAAAATTAGGGCTTTTTATGAATTCCAGTATTCTGTTGTTCTTTGGCTGTTAGATTATTTTTATTTGACTGTTCCTTTTCCTTGTCTAAAGGGACATGAAAAAGAAACATTGCAAACTGCTGATGCATGGTAATTCACTGAATTTGTCAACTAATTTAATCATGTTTCAAAGTCATAATCAAAACAGATTTTTTAGTTTTAATTTGGTATACAAGAGAATCAATTCTACTTTATTTTGGCATTATTTTCTGGGCATTACATCTGAAATTTATTGCTATCGTATTTGTCATTGTAATTCTGGAGTGAAATTCATTTTAATTTATATACTGCCCAAAATAAAATTCTGTTTGACTACATACAATCATAGATACAAATCTTACAGATATCCCTTAAATTATTTACCATACATCAGGAACATTTTATTTAAGCTCCCTTATGTTGAAAGCACTTCATTATTTTATGTCTGCGTTAGATACTATATGTCCTCGAGCCACTGCTTACTGATATACTAAACCACACAGTCAGTTTGGCCAGTAGGTAGCTAGCTAGATAGTGGTGAAAAAAGCACATCAAAACGAAAATGAAGTTCACTGTGGTAGAGCTAAGAAAGATTGAAGTATTAAGTTCGTCATTTCTAGTCACATTGACATCTAAAATTTATAATCATGCACTTAAAGAACCAATATATCAGTGCATTTAAGTCATCCTTTAATTAACAGATGTGTGGATCAACATATAAATTAAGCAAAAGGCTACAGCCAGTGGATTAGTATTCAGAAGCAAACAAATAAAATACATTTAAAATGTCTTAATAGAGGATTTTGAACATAATGCTGTTGTATTTCTTTTGTAGTTTAGAAAATAAATGTATAGTATATATAAAATATTTGAAAATAACAGTATAAAGAACTTGGCATAAAGTCTGTTGTAAAGCTTTGTTGTAAAGTGCATTATTTTAATGGAGACAGTTTTGTTTTACATATTATTTAGGTATTATAAAATAATATTTAATTGTAAATATAATCAGAGCCCTAAAACTAATATTGCAGTTAATTTGGTGCATTCCAAATGGCATAATAAACTTTATAATTTATAAAATTAAGGCAGTGAGTAATGTAAAATGGGAAATCATTTGCACATATGCAACATGTTTAAAATTCAGAATGACCTGTAGTATTAGATTTTCAGAAAAGTGGACACAGAAAAAATAATATTCTATATTCTTTGTAGTTTAGGAATAAAGAGTAACAACATTACTGAACTGTTGGCACAATTCCACAAATGTAAAATTTCAAAGTTTATTAATTAATAGGTAACCATTATTTCTTGGCATTTATTTTTTTCATGAGTACCTCATTCAAAAATTAAAATATACCATGATCTTTGATATATAACTTAGTATATTACATCATTTTATCTGTCATCTCTTCTGCCTGCAGCCCCTTATATAAGGTTTAAGGACATGGATTTAGTGTTCTGAATACTTTGCATATGTGGTTCAAACATTTTCATTTTCAAACTAAGAATAGTTTGTTTACATTTGAGATGTTTGTAGTCAGAGTTTTCGATATTTGATGTGGGTTAGACCCAGGCTTGGTGATAGAAGATGCATAACAAGATGAAAATGGAGAAGTTGATCTTTAAATTGCATCACACAAACCAGCAGTATGTCCAGCAAAGTAGAACATATCTAATCACCTTGAAACATAATGGTTATTGAAAAGAATAACTTCTTTTTATGTTGGTAATGAGAATTCTCTAGCTCTAGCTTTGACAAATGTGCATCCAGCTTACCTTCCAGCATGGTTGTAAGCTAAAATGCAAAACTAGAGAGCATTTACATGAATATATTCTTATGACCTTCACAGTTTGAACCCTAAAATCTAAATTACAGAGAAATAGTATCAGACAGTAAAATAAAAAACAAATACAATTCAAAGTGAAAGATTACAGTAAGTACATAACTCTTAACATAAAAAATAAACATTATGGACAAATACTTGTTGTCTTTGTAGATTAGGTCCAAAATTTGGGGATGCTGTGATGTTACGTTAACTTCCACAAGTTTTAGAAATCCAGAAATAAAAGTATCAATGATGTTATGAAACAAGGTATGACAATATTAAAAAATGGAAAATTAGAAATCAATACCCTAATGAGTACAAGGATGTAAAGATGAAAACTGAAAAAATAACTGCTAAGATATTCAGACATCTTATGAACACACATTTGCCTTTTGGTGTAGACTTTGATCACTGTGATAAAACCCACAATCTGTGCTTTGGGTTTAGCACATAATATTATTTCAAATGATATTGTAGGTCAGAATTCTGTGAATATATGAAATACCAGTATAAAACTATCCAAACTGATAGAACTTGAAACCTAGGAGTAGACATTTAAACAAACACTTCATTTATATTATTTCACTCTGATGTTACTGTCATCTTTTATCATGCAAACATAATCAGAGTTGTTGTTGTTGTTGTTGTTTAGTATTTTGTATTTAGTATTTTGTATATGCCAGAAATTTTGCATTTTATTTAGATTTTGGGTTTTGAACTGAATGTCTGTGGACATTTCTGTGGTACTGTGTGTAATGGTTTAAGTGTGTGTGTTTGGTGTTTGTCTTGATATTTGCAGATATGGTGGAAGCTTCTGGTAAATGCTCTCTTGTGTATGATAATTCTCCATCCTTGTTAATAATCTTACTTGGTGCAGGCAGATTGCTGAAAGAGAACTTTCCATGAATATTATTTATGTTGCAAGTGTGAGATAATTATAACTGCTTTAGTTTGCTTTTAGTAAATAATTCAAGAAAAATAAATATAAAAATGTTCTTGTTTTTCAGTAACAATATTATGATTTAGATCTGCAAAATACAATACGTAGATGAGACAGGGAAGTTTAGAATGTTTTGTACCAGCTCCTAAATTGTGAAATGGCTAATTAAAATAAAAAAGTTATATATTTCTTACCTTGGAAGTCTGTGATCAACTAGAAAATGTTCCCTTGAATTACTCATGATGGCATAACTTTCTCAGAGTGAAACATTGAATGCAGAAAAAAACTCACTAAGTGAAAATACATTTTTCATTGTTAATCTGAGCAATTATTTCAATGAGTAAAAATCACTAGTGTTTGTTAATGCATATAGAAAGTGCATGTTCTTATACATACTGAAAATTTTAATTATTCCTAACAAATCTCTCTGTGTTGAAAATAATACAGGTACATATTACAGAATCTGAATATTTTAGGTTAATTTTTGTTACTTCCATACTTATTCAATTATGGCTAAAATACAATGTGGAAAGTGGCATCCACAAGACATGGCGAAATTTGGTTAGGGTAGGAAGGATAGTTTAGTTAAATTTGCTGGTTGAAACCCTGAAGACACTGTTCAAGATGCATGTAGTGGGTAAAGTGAAGCGAGGTGCAGAAAATAAAGCGGTGGGAATGAGTGTGGCAGAAAAGCTTCTTTGCTTCCTGAAGTCAGAAATGAACTGATTGCCCTCAAGTAGGATATCTGTCTAGTGGTTAAAGAGGTATGAACATAACTTTTGTCATGTTTAACAAGTGTTTCAGGGAGTTACATTTTCGAAAGAAATATGTGCATCTGCCTACAGTAGAGGCCACAAACTTCTTCTGATCAGAAGAGAAAAACACAGTGATTAAATATTCCATTGTAATTTAAGTAAATTGAACATTCTTCGGAACTTGAAATATATGTTGTAACAAGCAGTCTGTCTGCATCAAATCTTTTGTGTATAATTTCCATTCTAAACCACCTGGTATTAAGTTATGTTTTGTCAATTGTGTCTGGTGATTTCTTTCCTCATCACTGTGCTATGTGATCTTTGTTTTTATTTATTTTCATTTGTTTTTTTTCTTGGTTCTTTTTAATATTTGTTCTAGTATGACAAGCAAAGCACTGTGTACAAGGAAACTCTTGGCTACATGAACATCGGCTTCACCAGCATGTTTACCATTGAGTGTATTCTCAAGATTGTGGCGTTTGGAGTGCGGGTAAGGAACACCCTAATCTTAAAGCAGCAGCATCATTAACTACATCAGCAACAAAACACATTTATATTTCTTTGTTATAGAGAGAAACAGTCAGATAAACTCAGTGGTATAAATGGGACCTGACTAAAATAATCATTACTAGGTTGTCGAGTTCTGACATTTGTTATGTAAGACATTTCTTCTTTCATGAAGGAAGATACTGAATTATGGTTCATGTAAAAGTTTAATATGTCTTTGACTACAGTTTTTTAAATGCTGCAACCCTCTACTTTGTAATAATATAAAAATGAAGATAAAGTTAGTGGAAAGATGTACTGAAATTACTAATTTGTGGTAAACTTGCAAGCATGGTTGCACCTTCTGTGACACTTATACTTTGGTAAATGAAATTATATCAAACGTTATGTGCTTCATAAGTCCAGGATAAATGCATGAATTAAAAACTAGACTAAACTAAACTAAACTAATCCTCATATTTATTTACTTGCTGTTGCGGAATGCAGTGGACAAGAATGATAGGCATCTAGTCCTTCAAGTAACAAATTTTGTTTTAATAAGCATGATAAATCTGCAGTATAAATAAGTAAAATAAAAGAGTTAAAAAAATTTAAGCTTCATTGTTCAGTATACTTTTTTACCAGTACTGCTAGGTATTTCTTCCTTCCTCCATCAGAGACTGCCAAAATTGTCAACATGACAACCAATTTTGGAAATGGAATATCATGATAAATAATGTCAGCTCCCATTTTGCCTTTGAGGGAAGGAGTGCTGGCTTTTTCAATTTCATCTTTGCTTGGAGAAGTAACCTAAATTTATGAAATATTGTGCCATATTAATGTCATAACAATTCAGGGATATTAGTATTGACCCATAATCCACTTTACCTGAATGGCATTGCTACTTATGTAATTTATCACACATCAGTCACTAAAATTTTTACTTTAAGCATAATTATTCTTCTCAGAAGAATCAGATGTATTAAGTTTGAAGTTATTGAAAAAGCACAGCCATGATGAATGGAATTCTCCATATGATATTCAATTTAAAATATAGCCACAGAAGCTAATTTTTGCCACATATTAGATTTAGGTTTTTAATAAATAAATATTAGCAGTATGATAGGGCTATTGTCTATTAAATTGTAGGACATCATATTTCCTTCTATAGTTCTTCAAATTTAATGTGTGTAGGATACGTTTTTCACTATTGAGGTGTAGATATGTTAAATTAATGTTGATGTGTCGGTCACTATTTAAAGGTGAAGTGTATTAAGACTTAGTGAACTGAGAAGCTAAATTCAATATCAAAAATAATGATTAATTAGGAGAAGATGATGTATCCCTCTTCCCTTGTATCCTCCCAGACTTTATATTTATTAGCCATGATGTTTGGCCCGTTTTCCTTCAGTCAATGAGAGAGCATGTGGCATTAGATGTTTAGCATGAGATTGGTTATTGCCCCATGAATATGGTGATGCTGAATGTTTGATTTGCCTGTGCATGCTTTGTCTTACAGTAACATGTCAGAGGCATGGCTTGTTGATGGTTCAGCATGGTGCTGTTTTGCATGAATTGGCTGTTGAAAGTGATATGATGTATTTGCCATTGCTATAAATAGGCTGTTTGAAGAACATGACCCTGCAGTTTATGGTCTAATTAGTGTCTGACCTCAAGGACTATGACTGTAGTACCTTCAGTACTAACCTTATTGGATGAATGTTTAGCCCTTTATTAACCATGGGCATTAATTACACATTTGAATGTGGTAATGTTGCCATGGTATGCTAATCAGAACTTGGATTCAGTGCCACATAATGTGATTTGGCCTCAAATTGGACTTGTTTCATTCTTACGAAAGTAAGATTGGAATGTTTTCTTGATATTAAATGCATGCTTTATCTCACATAAATAAGATGGTTTATGTTAAAATAAACCACCTATTTAGAGATAGCCCTTTGTTGTGCTTCCTTTGATAAATAGTCTGGTTATGTGCACATGTATCTGCTTTTAATTATTTGGTTGTGTATAAGGTTTTAAATCTTTTCTTTACAGGTTGGAATAAAATAACTAGAATGAACTGCATTTAATATGTCTAGTCAGTATTGCCGAACTCGTGGCAGCTCGGCCCTGTAGTGTTGAGTTGAATTCTGTAGTCATTCAGTAGACACAGTGTTATTCCACAATGGAGATAACCCGCCCATCCATGGGAATGTTTAATTGTAATGCGATGATATTTAGTTTGATTTATGGAAGTTGTTTAAGTTGTTTTTTTAGGTTCCTGGTAGTTGGCTGTGCTGTGCGGCTACATTTGCAGACAGTGAACTGGACCAGTGTGAATGTAGCCCTTCACTTTCAAATGCCTGCTTTGTAGTTTATTAAATATATTATTCTTATGCCAGTTGCCAGAAGTTAGTTTTTTATACAATTTTTGAAGGGCTTCTTTTATTTTCTGGCAGTATTCTCTTATATTTCAAAATTCTGCTTCTTCACAGTGTAGAAGAGTCAATGCCTGAAGAATGTGGCTTATGTCTGTATAATGTTCTATGAGAGTAACTTATTATTATGGTATATAATTATATGTATATTTATGCAGCAAAATTAATTTAACATAAAATCTTAAGCACTGAAAGCATAAAATTTGAGGTTTTAATGCTGCAATGTTTATTGCCAACATTTGCTATATTGAATGTGTTCTGAAATAAAGAAGGCCTTCAGTTTTCTCTGAAAGGAGAAAATATTCCATATGGGACTGGAATGTCTTTCATGCTGTCATAACTAATTACATAAACTAGACTGCATAGAATCAGGAGTCTTATCACCAGAGGGTCATTAGAATACTCCTTGATAAGCTTTTCTAGTTACCCATTAAGAATAATTTTTTCTTCTTACGCAAGTTGTGCATATTATAGTAAGTTACTACCAAAGTGGCAGTGGTGTTCTGCCATAAAGAATAATTATTTTGACTTAGTTTGTAAAATTTCCTTTAAGCCTTATGCTGTACAATCTCTATCCCACATTTTTAAATAGAATATAACATTACAGTTAACATTTTATGTGTAAGGTCTTAATATCATCACATTATCTTTATGGCATTAGTGTAATGTAACTCAAGAAAGGTTAACTACTAAAAGCCAGAAGTGGTCATCTTAAGGAAAAAACATTGTCCAAACATAACATTATTTATTGTAGATCTCATGTTACAAATTTAATTATTACTGGGATTTGTTGTTCTAATATGAATCTAAACATAAGATGAAACATGAAAATTGTAATAATCTGAACTGTGAAACACATGTTATAAGCCATTGTGCCTTATCAGGATATATTTCACTATACTTAAAACCCCTGGTTAAATAGCTATTACACATTTTCATAACTCAGGAAATGTAATAATATTGACACACTAACCCAGACTACTTCTGTGCTTCCCTACTGAAAACTGGGTACTGTGAAAGACTTTGAAATTTCAGGTGAATGACATTAGAATTACATCAAAATTTATAAATTCCTGACCAGCTGAATAACTGTCGGCTTTTTAAGAAAGGCTGTGCGCTGTGCTATTAGTGGCAAACAGATTGTTGAAGCAGCAAAACTAGACTTTTATTCAGTGATTGAATGTCACAATTTAGTGGTTAGCATTACTACTCTACTTTCAGGAGTTAATATTTTCAATTGCCAGCCTGAATACAGTTGCCATATTTGAGGTGTTTGCAGGTTTACATAGTCACTGAGGAAAATGGGATACCATCTTCCTATCCCGTCTTTTCCAGTTCACCATTCAGAGCCATCTCACTGTTCTGTACTGTACAAATACTGCAGTTGAAAGTGTGCCATTAAATAAACCAAGAGTCATTCAGTCACTTCTTCAGTCAGGTATTTGAGTATTATCATCACTGTGGAAACAGCATGAGTGCATTTTTAAACATTAGTCAAATTAATTTTGGTACCTGGCACAAACTATATGTCAGCCTTTTTAATAGATGAACAATGTTCTGACTTCTTGTTTTAAGAATGGGAAACATTTCTTGTAAGTTGATTTTTTTAAAATTAATTTTCCATTAACTTAAAGGCAAGAAAACAGAGACATGGTAACACATGTGTGCATATTAGTAGAGAAATGTAAATATATAATATACATATTTATGTATTTATTATAATGACCTAGCACTTGTAAGTCATGTTTGGAAGGCAAAGTATTTTGAGGTGCAGCTTACAGACATGTTTAATAGTATGAGTATAATATACAAAAAACAACACAATGACTGGCTGTTGGAGAGATGACATGCAGGTCTGGAAACATTTACAGTTTAGGTTTTATATTGTAGCAAAATTTCATTATGCTCTTAGTTTTCCAAACATTTTATTGGAAAACTGTGTTAAACATTCCAAACATAAAGAATTGGTGTGCATGGATGATGTGGTTAACACAAGATACCAAATTTCCTGGTAGGTTAAAAGAACAATAACAATATAACAGTCAAATTTAAATTTCAGAAAGTCATACCATTTTCATTTGTAAAAGAAATTGTCTATTACATTAGTATTATTATTAGTATTATTATCAGTATTATCATCATTATTATATTGTAATAGTATTTCTATCTCTGCCACTTGAACAAAATCTTCTAAATAACACTCTTATCTACCTTTTTGGAAGGAAATAATATTTTAGTACTATGTGGTTACTGTAGAGTGAGTTTTGGAAGAAGAAGCAGAATACAGACTTTATATTTCTTTATATTTTCTGTCCGTTTATATGTCAGCATGATTCTGACACTGACTCAGAACATTGATTTATTTGTCATTTAGTCCACTGATTAGCACCATAAAATTAATCTTGCCATGCACTGTCTGATTTATATAAGGCCTCCAGAATTCACCCCACCATATGCCCACCTTGAAAATGGCAACTGCGGTGTTTGCTGAAATGTTGGGTAACACCAAACATTTGATGCAGTTCTCATCTGAAAGCTTGACTTATTGGTTTGAGACAATTAATTTGTATGTTATCTTTCTATTAACACAATAAAGTTGAAGTTTTTACAAACCACTTCTTGCATTCATGCATGGCAATCAGTTGGAAGCTTGGAGATGACCACGGATAAATTGTTTAAGAGACTGAGACTGGAGTCATGTGTAACATAAAGGTGACAAGTGTAGTGTTCTCGTCTTAAATGAGCATAGTGTTCTCGTCTTAAATGAGCATATTAATGACTAATAATCACTAAGAATCCTTCATAGTTTAAGTAAAAGAAGAGTTAATGTAGAAAGTTTAGTTAATTATACAATAAAGGAAATTTATCTTCTTGATTCAAATTGTGAATAATTAAGATATAGAAAAAATTATACACTCCTGATTCTATGCAAAATGAAAGACACAAACATGACAAGCAGTAGAATTGCTAACTTGTACGTGTTCTGTTTGTCTAGTACCACGACGCCCCACCACTGCTAGTCGATATCCTCCATATCATGAACTCGCTCTTCACCCTCTTCTTCCTCATAGAATGCCTGTTGAAACTGATCGCGTATGGATGCAAGGTGAAGCCCATTATTAAAGTCTAAACCTACAACATGCTCTCAGCATTGCTTGTGTACCAAGCTAGGAGGTGACCTGGTGGACATGCAGTCTTCTCACTCTTAGAAATATGGCTTAGATATATTTGGTTGTTTCCTTTCTAGAACTTTAAATTATATAACATAATTGAATTATTAGATATAAAATGTGTGCAACTGGATGTAGTAGTAAGCTAGCTCACTCAGATAGTAGATGGGACTTGACTTCTTAGGCATTCCTATTATCAAATTATATAAAGTTAAAATGATGATTTATTTAGTAATGTATTGAATCTGAAGAAAATACAACTTTTTTACATTTATGCTACAATCCTGTAAACTCACCTTGCACGTGTCCACCAGCTTTGGCATTATCTTTCTGTGAAACATCAGTGGATATTATTTAAAGTTTGATAGAATTTTGACATATTTGTTATCAACCAAGATTTATCCTGATATTTCCATAATTTAGAGCAATATATATACTACAAAATCACATTTTGAAAACATAAACTATTACCTCCAAATCAAAGAAAACTTGCATACTACTCTTTGGTCTGATTGATTTATATTTTTCATTTACACATATCATAGAGACCTAAATAAAGACCTAATAGTACAAGAAAAAGGGAAAAAACAGAAAAAAATGTTATGTAGGTCTCAATAGATAAGGACAAACACAGGAAGTCAGAATAAGGCTGTAAAAACTCAAATAATTAAATACTGACTACTGGTGTGTTATTATGGCCACTAGTATATAAGGTGATGAAAATATCTGCCATACATATTACACAAAGTTTTTACTCCTGAAACTCCTGAATTTACATAAAATTAAAGACCTTAATAAAATCTAAAAATGTTATTTTATACATTTTCAGAATGGTGTGTTCAATTAAATGCAAACGAAGTAATACATTCCTGTATCCCTTATTAGCTGTGTTGTATACATTGCTCTTCTTTTTCAATTTTCGGTTCTTGTATTTTTACAGCAGTTTGGCACACAAAGAATAAGTTGAAAGAAACAAATTTATTTGTATCTACAATGCAATCAGTGCTGTAAGAGAATGGACATTTACAAAGAATATATCTGGAAAATATATACTACATAACAATACACCCATTCACTCTTGTTTCATTTGAAAATAAACTTAAAAATAGTGTATTCTAAGTGAGACACTGGCATGTTGAAACTCTGAGATTATTCCAAAATTATTTTCTATCTTCTGTATTGAATATGTATTCTTGTGAATACATCAATGACAGAAGGAATGCCTAGCTGTAATACAAGTTCCAGTTGCCTCATCCTCATTAGTTAAGCTGTTTAGTGGTCGGTCCTAGAACAAACTTAGATTTACTATGTTTTAGTATCAGCCCAGAGTGTCTAGACAAATTAATATACTGTCAGTCGCTGTGTGTAGATTGTGTGAGTAGCAGGCCTATACAAATTCCCCCAATATTTATTACCATTAGAATCCACTTGGTTATGAACTGAATCATAAGATTGCTATTAATTAAAATGCTGTTTCTGGATCTGATTCAAATTATTTTTGTAAGTATTGTTTCAGTATGCAATAAATTGCACTGAGGTAGATATTCAAAATTCTGAATGAAGCATCCAAAGTAACAACATACTGAATGGAATTGGCATCATATTGTCCATTTTTCTCATGTACAGGAAAGAACCTCCCGTCTTAATTTGTTATATATTATCATCAATAATTTATTCAGCAGCATCACTTCATGCCCATGGAGGTGTGTGCCACTGTTGTTTAAATTGCCAGTGGCAGTATTTAAGTAACTTTTCTGATAAGTAGGTGCTCCTCATGTGGCACAGTCAAGTAAAGTGATTGACTGTGAGCTGGATGACCAGGGTTCAGTTCCTGGCAGCAGAAGATTTTTTCTTTGCTATGACATCTAGACAGGTCTGGGGTCTGACAGGCCCTGTATCCAGTGGGTGCCAAGATATGTTGCCAGTGGTAAATAAGCTGGAGCATGAAACTGACTGCTTACCTACATCTAGTGCCAAGGTTCAGAATAAGTGGAACTGTACCTCCACTTCTACCTATGTCTTCATGGTGTGGTGCTTAATTAAGTGCAAGGATAATTTTACCCAATCTGTCCTGTCATTCAGATATTATTAATATGTCTGTATTACCTTGCCCCAATTATCTGTATAATTCTGTGTGCTATATATACCATTCTAATCTAAAAAAAATTGTTTTTGAACTTTCAAACCAAGTGGCTTCTTATTATTATATCTTAGTTTAGCATATGTAGATTTTAGAATTTGAGGTTCATATGGCAGTGAGTATGAAGATGGCTATTTTGTGGGTTGTAGTGCTGTATAGTGTGGTAGAAGTTTACCAACATTTTGGAGGTACTGGCTGTTTCCTTCATCACCATCATCTCCATCATCCTAATGATGATGATGATGATGATGATGATGATGATGGAGGCAGCAGACAACATGGCACGAGAACCCAGAAGATAACCATTTTCACATGTAGATTGCTCAATAACTTTACTCTCTTCCTGATATTTACCCAAATGTTCATTTTACCATCAATTGTTCAAGAAATTTAATCCCTCTAATTAGAATTATTATTTTTTCTCCAGGAAAGTTTTATATACCTCTTTCTTAACCTCTGATCTGTACCACATGAGGCACATACTGTATAAAAATATTGATTGACAAGCTAACTACAAGGTATAATATGCTTTAATTAATATGAATTTCTTAGAAATATGAAATTTGAGATTCTCACAATGGTGAAAGTGCCAGCTGTGGGTTTCTGGGCTCTGATTCTTGTAGGCAGTTACCATAACTTTGGAAGGACATATTACCTGTATCTTTAAGGTAGAGGTGGACCCTAAAGATGGAGGCATTATAATCCTCTAAAATATTAGTAACTACCAGCAAAACTGCACAAAAATACAAACTTTAAAGAAAATGTTTGACATCATTACAAATATTTTTATGATTTTCTAATTGCATATTCATTTCAGACTAAGTATTCACTAAAAATGTGCCATGACACATGGCTATTAAAGGTTAATGAACAGATATTGATCTGATTTGATAGTAAATAGGCTATACCAAAAGTTTACAGTGAATTTAATTCAGTTCGCATCAGTCAGTTATAATTTATACTTTGCATGAACCTAAATTGAAGTTTATCATACTTTTAAAAACCAACTTAACATATACAAAATTAGTTCATAATACAAAGCATGGACCTTATAAGATCTACAACTTTCATTTTAAGCATTTTTCAATATGGTGAACATTCAGTGAAATGTAAGGAAAACTAATTCATGCATAACTGTGTGCAGTGGAATTTCTTTGCAACTGTAGAAATGTAAGTGCAGTAGATGAACAAGACCAGTGAGATGTGCAAAATAAAGATAATATATTTGGAAAAAATTTATGTTTTTCCAGAATACATTACAACATTATATGTTTGTTCTGCTTGTTTTAAATATTGTGACTCTTAATTAAGCTAATAATTATAATCAGAGTATTGCTTTGTTTGGGGAAATATAAATATACTATGCTGTTGTCAGCTGAGATGTCAAACTCAGTGCTACATGTCATTTTCTGTGCATGTTCCTAGATTGGGGCACAGCACTTTTACCTTCCCTCTACTACATGTGTGGGTGAACTGAGTAACATTGCTGACAAATATTCTGTTTCTTTAAGCCTACACATTTACATCCAAAACAGGAATGGAATTTCAGTTTTTTAATTTAACACGTCTTTTATCAAATTGGCATTTTTTATAATGATGTCAAAACTTATACAAAGTAATTTACATTAACTTTTTCAAGTATTGTTATAATAATTATATCAAAGTATGAAAGAGACTGAGGCTTTGGCATGCAGTGTGCATAGGGGAAATGAAAGTCTGACATATCTATATAGATACTTTAACCTCAGAATGAGGTAGCCCAGAAAGGTAAAACTTATTTTGCGCTTAATATTAAAATAGTTGCTGAATTGATAGGTTATAAAGTAAATTAGAGTCATTTGGCTCACAGAAGGCTTTTGTGGCAGTGACAGACCTCTGAATTTTAAAATTATGGGGAATTATTTTTGGAGGTACTAGGATCATATTACTTCAATTATTTTGTTTCAACCATACTATCAAATTTAAAAACTTACACCTCTGGTTTGTATATGAGCTAAGTCTTGATTTTATGAATAACATTCTGCAGGACCTTGAAATTTTCTTCCCTCATTACTGAAATAAAATTTTAGTTATTATTCCCAGCTGTTAGGTGTTTTGAAAATTCTTTCTGCCCCATAATACTTAGTCAAGAACTGAAAGAAGTATTCACCATAATGAAAAATAATGACATACACAAAATAACAAAGCAGTTAGATTCATTATACTGGTTTTAATTAAAGAATTCATATTAATGAAACTTTGTTTCTGTATATTGTATTTGTATGTCAGTAATATCTGTTCTTGTGTTGTATGTGCCCTCCTTGTCTGTAGAGTATACAGTACTTAATGTTACATTTCCTAAATTCATTTATTTACTTCCCATCTTTTATTTCCTGTCAAATAATGGATAGATTTAAGCATAATCATTCAATTCAAATAGAAATGCTGTGACAGGTAACAGTAACTCTAAGTAGGATTGTAATTGTAAGTGGGTTCTCACAGCACAGTTGTAGTTCCGTGTAATCTGGTAGTTCATTGCTGTTTCAGAGGTCCTTGCTGCCTCCATCATCAGAGTGATGAGTAAGTCATACTCATTGCATGGACCTCTGAAATGCTGATAAATTTCTACCAGACTACATGGCACTACAACCCAGAAGACAGCCATCAACAGTAATTGTAAATTATAATAAGTATAGTTTCTGTATAATATTTAATATTTCCCATTAGAGTGGGTTGGTTTGCTCAACAGGTAACCTATAAAAATAGTTTTCTTCACATTTCCTTTATGGCAAAAGCAGTGGAATTTGGTTCTGAATTAATTTTCAATTATTGTCATTCTGGAAGCATGACCTCAGGCTACCTCTGAGTTTGGGCCACTGGTAAGGGTTTGGGTTGTAGATACTTCAGGGTTTTTTTTCCTATTGCTCATTAGTCAAATTTTTTAAATTGAACAGCCTTCTTCTTTTCAGTATTAGGGGACACGCATTATGTCTTTATTAATTTCTGAAACTCAGGTGCTCTACTTTCTTCATGGAAAAAAAAAAAAACATAAGGCTGTTAAGTTGAATGTTTTTAAGAACAGATGTATTTATTTTTTATTATTAAATTTAATTTTGTGTATTTTTAGTAAGGACATAAAATATGAAGTGATTGGAGGGGATGATTTTAAGCTTGGAATCATGTGTGAGAAATGAAAGTGTACTTGGATTTTATGTTGATGTACTGATGTGTTTGAAGGCACCCCACTTCAGCATAGTATAACACACATTTTCAGACAGATTAATTTTGCTGTTTCATCACTAGACTAATTGAGTTTGTAAACTATGTAAAGTTACTCCACATTCTCAGATGACTGAACATCACACCACCAAATTAGAAAAATAATTATTAATTTTTCTATATCACATTTTATAATGAAAGTATAGCTTCCTCAGAATCAGGCTTTAATATGGCTTTAAAGCCCTGATTTACTCAAATATAGTTTCAAATTGTTTCTACATAAATGTTATCTCTGTGGAAAGAAACGTCACTTTGAGAGTGAAATGTTTATTCTTGGTGTATTCATTAACTTTTAAAAAGTAGTTGCAGTATTAACTTAGGCAGAACGTGTTTTTACTTTTTCCATGTCTGAAGGAGAAAGTTCAAATCATTCTATCACCAGTAACAGATCAAATACATTATTCTTTCTCATTCAGAGCATATTTTCTGTTCTGGTTTAGTTACCAGTGGTAGAGTTTGTCAGTTTTTCCTCTTTGAAGAATCCCCATGTAGTATTGACCGATGGAATACAAACTCTACAATTGAATTTTGTAACATTAAGGTTAAAAATATACACCCTACTTTAGGATATGCAAAGTCTAAACATATAAATTAAATTTACAGTATAAGGACTGAAACTGAGTCTTAATTTGAGATCTGTAAACTGAAATCATAACAGCCTAATTTTGTACCTGAAGATAGCAGTGTCATATACAGCAAACACATTATTTAACTTAGGAACCACCTGATTGGATAATGTCATAATGAAGTATATCAGTCTTCTTCATCAAATTCAAGTGTGTGCAATTTTGAACATATGTGTGACTGAGTGTGTGTCCCATGATACTGAGTGGTATAGCATTGGAACATATATTATAGCCCACCTAGACAAGACTGGCATAGGGTCGACCATCAATCAACATTGGGTAAGTAGTGGACAGGACTGGAAACTGTGTTTGTAAAAACATATCTGTCATAATTAAGCTGGTACTGAAGATCTGAAAAAATCTATTCATAAGACCGAATTTGCAGTTTACAATAGGAAGTCTGATTATATTCCCATTTGTTCATGATAGTTTAATTTCAGATTTTCAGTTATTCAATCATGTCAGAATGTCTTTTATTGTAAATGTTTCTTTTTTCATAATATCAAGTGTTGTTCCAAAATATAATACGAATAGAAGAAATTTTTATTAAAACTTCACTATAAAACAGGTTTCCAATTTTAATACAGGAGACTAAAAACATACAACTTCTGTTTAAATTGTGATGTATCATGGAAGAACAGCTTTATGTCCACATATTAATGAACTCGATGGTATCAACCTTTTATATATACATTTTTAAGTAATTAAGGAAAATGTTAACTTTATTTTATATTCAAGACATGCTTTCATGATTTCATAATCTAAATCAGTGTTGTTGATGATCCAGTTCATGATATAACTATAAAATATCGACATTAAGTTAGAGATGCAAACTGTAAGCATTGACAAGCCTGATCTATGTTAAAGAAATGTGAATATTATCACATTAAGTAAATAGTTTCCCTTATAAGCATATAAAGCATAACTTAATTGTAGTCTTATATTTATCCTTTTCTGTGAAAGTAGAATGGAATAACCATCAGATTGCTATCTTCTCTTATATATTTTGGAGGTAAATTATTCAAGGTCTGGGAAATATACATAAGTAAAAAGTGGTTGTTTCATTTCTGTATATGATAATTCCAATTGCTTTTTATTGGTATGGTTGTCATAACCAGTCATTTTCTGTTGTTATGGTAGTGAGAATCATGATCATGTAAAGATTGGTCGTTTGGTTGTGTTCTATGTTAAAATCATATTTTATTGGTTTTAAAGTAATAGAATTGAAATCTCACATTTAAGAAGTTAATACAGTAATATCAATTTGACAAGAATGGACAATATTACAAGATTGACTTCTGGATTCAATGATAATGGAAACATTTTAACTGATTATTGTTTTCAAAAGTTCCATTTTATGATACATAAGTTGAATAGTCGCCACATTTATGCGCATCACACTAGATTATACCAAGATGGCTGCCATTGCTTTGGTTGCACCAAATTAGTGATTTGCATTTCATAACTGCAACCATTTATATCAAGAATTTGAAATAAAAGCACATAAAAATTCTTGATATCAGTATGTATTATCCAAGATACCAAAATTTAAAAACCTTTGATATCACTCAGGATAATATAAACTACATTTTCAATGAAATCCATTCCTATCTAGTATAACTTATTCATTATAATGTAAAAATTTTGTTCTTTGAACTATATGAAGATATGAAGATGGTGGTTTTCTGGGATGTTGCACTGTATAGTCTGATAGATATTAACTGGCATTTCAGAGGAACTCGTTGTCTACATGTCCAGCAGTGGAGGCAGTAAGCTTCTCTGAAAGGTGCTAATAATATGCACCAACTGTATTTTGCAACATTCCAGAACACAGCCATCTTCATACTTGTTGCAATAGGAACCTGAATGCTGACCATAATGTAAATAACAAACAGTTCATTGGATTGCTATATACATATGTATGTTAAAATTAACTTCATTAAGCATTTTATTACAATAAGAAACCAAATGCACAAACTTAGTCCAGTTTTAGTTTGTGATCTCATTATTTTAATTTCAGTTAATTTCTTTTCCACACTTATCAGCATACTTTCAGATATGAAAGATGTGTTTATTTCTAATTGTCTTTCATATCTGTATAAAACTTTAATTTGGTACTTTTCATGTCATTTTATAAACTTAAAATTTTTGGAAATCAGTGGTAAAGCATAATGGGTTACTTTGAGACTGAACCTTTTCAGAAGCTTCAGTAATAGTATTATATCCCGGTGTAGGCTACTGGACTGCCTTTCCTATGCTGTCTTTTTACTTAACATATTTGATTTCTTGATATTTTTATGTGGGTTTAGTCTCAACAGCATACTTTTTCATCAGTGAAAATTATAGTTTTTTATTAAATTGTTTCATAAGATATGATTGTAAATTTTATTAAATTCAGATTTTTCTACCATATCTTCTATCATATTCTTCTTTTATCATTTTGATTTTTAATTCATAAACATCCTGAAAATTCATATACAAGAAGATATTGTTTCAGCATCACGTAATTGTTTGTATTTTTCATATTGGCTGTACACACATAACTTACTTAAGTTTCGCAGCCATGCGCTGTTTGTGTTATAATGATTATACTAGATAAGAATGGCAGTTATGCTTTCTTTATGTTTTTTTAAATGTAAGGGGTTGATTTGTACTAAACTTTGCTGTGTGTTTGTCCAGTGGGTATAAAGTTTATTATGCAAATGGTAACCATGTGTGGGATTAAATATGGTCATGCTATTATGCAGAGTGAGTTTGTGCATGCAGCAAATATTCAGTCTTGATCACTGACTTAATCTCTCTTCCATTTCACTTTTTTTAACAAAAACCAAACTCCCAGTTTACCTTCATCCTATACATTAAACCTAAATGTTCATCCTGAAATAACTAAACTGAAACATAATCTAACTGGTGTTTGGATCTTGCAGCTCCAAGTTTGTTATTGCCAATAGCTGTTTCTTAATGCATGTTGAACTCTGTTAAGTAGACTATATATCATTACATTCATATTCTCTTCTCTATGTTATCTTCTTCATATAAGATACTTGACAGCAAGTAGCAATGTTCTTAAATTTTTAAGAAGCAGATATACACCTAATGCTAATGTGAAATGAGGCTTTTGCTGGATGGAATAACCGTTCTCTCGCAGATAAGAACAAAAATTATTTGTTTCATTCTGTGGGATCTATCATCAAAAGTCTTATATAATGCATTAAGCATTACTGTATTTGTTTCTGTATTATTTGTAACACCACAGCTTGTGTACATATGAACATATCAAATAATGACAAATTGATTCCCATTAAAATGGGGCTAACTATTACAAAACTATGTTCTGTTGTGTATGTGTAAATTCAAAACATTTATGTATTGGTTACAGAATTTCTTCAAGGATCCTTGGAATACATTTGACTTCATCACTGTTATTGGCAGCATTATAGATGCCCTAGTTATAGAGTTAGGGGTAAGTAAGACAGAAGTCATACCAGCGTGATGGTGCATGGCCTGCTCATCAGCTCTTATTAGTAATCTGTTGTGACATTTCAAGAACTTGAAGGGAAGCATTAAAATTTATATCATTTGGAAATAAGACTTGCAGATCCTGATATACGTTTACTGGTATTGTAGAAATATTCATCTTGTATTTCTGTCATGATGCTTTTCCTCATTTTTACACTACAAGACAAATTAAAATATTACTATGGTTTGAGTTTTGTGGAAGATGTTACTGATGAGCCAAATTAGCTCAATTAGTAACTAAGTAATGAGACCAGACATGATCTTGATAACCAAGATTCAATTTCTGCAAGGTATTTTTTTTTTGTTACATTGAGACCAGTTCTGGATCCCACCCAGCCTCCTATCCAATGGGTACAGGAGGTTTTTTTCCTCCAGCATACAGCAGCCAAAATGTTAAGGTAAACACTTGTCTTCTAGTGCCAAATTTAGAATGTTTGGAGCTTTGCATCTGCTCCCCTATTTGTCTTCATAATAGTGCCTAAGTACAGGTGAGTTAATTAAAACTACAACAATTTTAGAAAATGGAAATAAATATAACACCTGTACTGTAAACATTTAATACTTTTACTGAAATGTACTTGATCCTTAACTTACTCCTTAATTTTATTTTTTGATAATCATCCTTTCACCTGTTGTCATTCTCATTAGTTACAAAGAAACATTTGGCATTGAGTAACAAAACTAATTTTGTTTCGGTATTCCATAAATTAAGAACAAGTTGTAATTGATACAATATAGAATGATATGATTGTAGTCAGTCTCATTTGTTACTGTTACTGTTTCTGTTTCTGCAGTTTGAAAAGTCATTGTATTGATTATTTCCCTTCAAATAATTGAAATGTTCTTACACTAGTTTCATTCTACAAATTGTCTGATACATTTAGACTAGCTCCTGTGGTTGTTCTGATGGATATGGCCAGAGGAATCTAAGCATTTACAAGTTAAAAACCTAGAGGCAGTAACAGAGTGAGTTTGCCAGAATTGTTATGCTATGTGTGTTTCATTTCCTAACCAGTTAGAATTTTTGAAACACAATTTTTTTCATGTAAGGTTTACTTTTCTTCAACTTGTATATATCCTGTCATATTCACTACAGTTGATTAATGTCTTCTCCCTCCAAAAATTTTTTACTTGTTACATATATTTGGCATCACTGTCAGATGTAGTTCTGCACTGTTAATGGATGTGGCATCAACTAGTAACGTTTGTTGTACAGGACTTATCATGACATACCTTCAGTCACTCTTTTGTACCTTCAGTATGAAACTTTACCAGAAGAGGTACTGGATTTATTTCAATACTCCAAAAAATGCAAGATTATGGAAGCAAAGCAAACAATTTTATACTTCTGTAGAATATGTACTTTGAGTACACTGGTAACTAGTCCTTTTATAAATTTCTGTTGGTAGATTAAAATTATATTATCTTGAAATACATTACTGATTGGTTAACCATAGCTGTCAGAACAATGAGTTCCTGGATAGCCACATGTGTCTGACAATTTGTAATGTGGAAGCACAGTTTTGATTAGTAGCAGCTGTGCTTGTGCACAATTTAGTGGAATTTGGTGCCCAGTTGAATTTGCTGTGCTGAATCATCAGACTTCAGGAGCTCTTCAACATAGTAAAATATTTCTGACATGTGTCACACATGGGCAAGAATTAGTAGCAGATGACTTGATATCAGAGCTTGAAGGTTTTGGATTTTATGTTGTGCTATACAATGTGTTATGTATTACAAGCAGTGTTTCAGTTTTTAAGCTCTTGTTCTTAAATACTGACATAAAATAGGTGGTATGAAATGTGAACAAGAGGAAGTAATGTATGAAATTAAACATAACCTGATTTTATACTTGTGTAAATTTATTAGGTTCATGAGATTTGGAGTTATGACAGCAGTGAAAATTTTGATTTTGTATTTTCTGTTAAATCACCATGTTACTTTTAGGTGGTTACCAACCTACAAGAGTACATGGCATCTTAACCGAGAAGACCAAACAACAACAAAAATAACTTTTGTAGCTAGTGCTTAAATGAAGCAAAAGGGGGAAGGAAGTAGGATGGTCGATTTGTAACAATAAATAAAAGTATTATATAAAGACTAGGTGTCTTTTCATCACTTGAAGAGCTTTATACCCACTTGAAGTGCTGCTTGTTAATATATATTCTAAAAGCAGATTCTAACCAGCATAGCATGGTAAATAAGCTGTAAGTCTCCATTGCAGACAATCTGGGGCAATGGAGATTTGCTACACATAAATGCATGTTTCTTTGCATTCTTTTAAATGTCATAAATATACATGAAGATGGGCCTATCAGAAATATTAATAGATATTTTTGAAACATAAGTGTAATATTCTGTCACTTAATAATGCAGCCTCTCTTACTATTATCCTCCCATCTACGTCTAGATTTCCCCAGCGGTCTCTTCCCCTCCAGCTTCCTGACCAATACCTGATGCACTCCTCTTGCCCCATCCATGTGTGCCACATGCCCCACCCATCTCATTCTTATTGACTTAATCACCCTGACAATATTGGGGGAGGAGTACAAATTTTTAAGCTCACCATTATGCACTTTTCTCTATACCCCATTGTCTTCTCTCTTAGGCCCAAAGGTCCTCAACACCCTATTCTCAAACACCTGCAATCTGCATTTCTCCTTCAGAGTGAGAGACCATGTTTCGCACCCACACAAAACAACAGGCAAAATTATTGTTTTATATATTTATTTATTAGGTTCTTACAAATCAGATGGGAAGACAAAAAAGCAGCAAGCATTTCCAGAATTTAGTCTCCTAATTTCCTCATGAATGTCATTTTGATTTGTTATTGTTGTTCCCAAATATTTTAACTTTGTCACATTTTCAAAGGAGTTATTAGTCACCCTAATATGATTTTGCCCACCTGTCTGCTGACAAGATACGAACATGTACTTAATTTTTTGTATGAAATTATTTCTAGGCCAACCTTTCTACTAGCTTCTAGTAAAACTTATGTGTTTCTCTTCAACTAGCATATGAACTGATAAATATATTTTACATCATATCTGTATCACTCTGGTAGATTTTGTGATTTGAATCTAGCAAAATAGATTCTTGGATTCACATAAAGTTTCTAAACAATTAAAGTTTTTACATTAATTGTAGTACGTTTTAATTTTCCCACAGTTGCATATAATGTGCTCTGAAATGTTTATCATATTATTTATTTTTCAGAATATTTCCTGTTTGTTGATCCATTTTTTACTCAAACTGACTTAATGTGTCTCTGTCATTCAGTATGTAATGTTTCCAACTTCTGACACATTCAAATTTTAATACAATTTTGTGTCTGATTCCCATATTAAAACCAGCTAATATTTATATGAATTTGATTTTAGAACAGGCACTTTACTTAAAGGACTGTATATCCTTTCCAAATAAGAGCTTTAAGCATGTGATTTTACATGCAAAATTTAATAAAGTTAATAGTATGATATTTCATGTAGGTCCACTTCTTGTATACGCATATGAAGGTTTAGTGGTGCCAGTATGAGACAGTGTCAATATTACCTTATTTGAATATGAATATTTTCTCTCCAAGCAGCTGTCAGGATAGTACCTTAAATTAGTCCAATTTTCAGTTTCATTAGATTTCTTACATTTATAAACTTTTGAGCATCCATCTTAACTTATTTAAACTAAAAAATCATTCTTCTTACACTTTTAAAACTTGATACATATTGTTTGTATGATGAACATAAAGGTTTTGTATATCTCCATTCATTGCATGAACACTTTTGGAAGGAAACATATCATATAGGTTAGTTTTTTCCTGCTATCTTCATGAAACTGTTTCATTTGTGTAAATACTATATAGTCTAATTTTTTATTTCCTTAATGTCTGACAAGGTCTCTAATTGGTCACACTGAATCTTTATATTGTAGAGCTTATGGTGGGCAGGAAGGCCTGTATATTTTGTGGCATAGTTATATTTGTAAATGAAAGTGATGAGTATGAGTTGATCATTGTTTACAGTCCTGACAAACTGTTCTTAAGTTTAAAATTAAGTTATGTTTTTCATGCTTTCTATTTTGTACCCTTTATGTACATTAAATGTTAATATTCGAAAACCATATTCCATTACCATTCATTTATGCAAGTGTACCTGTAATTTTTACATTCAGCTGTATCCCGTAGGAACAGTCTGTTATGTGAAGCTGTTGAATATATTATGATAATGAATACTGTCAATGCACAGGCCTTCCTTTGAGTAAGTTTATTTCTGTTTCACTTTTGCCTTCAGAAACAGAATGCATTACTAACATGATCATTCTGAAATAAGATCAAAGTGAAACATACATTTCTTTTATGGGTTATACATGTGTGACTACATGAAGCAAATTGTAAAATATATGCCACAATTATTTACTACTCTGTTCCTTTCTCCCCAATAGTCTATGGGACTCATGTGTCCAGTATTCATGTCTGATATTGAATTAAAGTCAGCTATTTAAATGCTGTGAGTGTGAT
>NW_019060305.1:290507-349640 GCF_000696155.1 Zootermopsis nevadensis | reverse complement strand
ACATATTTTAGCACTGCTGAAAATTGATTTCATGTTTTAAATCAATGTACTAACATAATATTGCACAGATCTTTCTTTAAGTTCTGCTTTCAGTTGGATATTGTTTCTAGAATTACAGTTTTTTAAGGTTTATTTGCTTAAACTGAAGGAGCAGTGAATATTTTTGCTTTATTTAGACTATAAAAATATGATTTGCTTTGGCATTTGTATTATTTCTTGGCTGATTGGCACATTTTGGCAGTAACTCAAACAGTTGAATTGTCAGTTTTTATGACCCTCACAGCTGCCATGAATAAAAGTTGCTATTTTGTTATTACTTGGATATTGATACTCACTTGGAAGTTACTAGCTTATTCTAATCATGTAAGTAATCTTGAGAAACAATTCCTACATTAATAGTAACATATTTGCACATTAGAGCCATGGTGACTGTTCAGCAGTAGTGTTGCTTCTTCGGTATACTATGAAAAAAATGTTTTCAGGTAGACTCTACAAGTGAGGAAAGGTATACTTCTGTAGAACTTACTTATTTTCTATATATACGTGATTTACTAGTCATTACACATACCTCATCAGCATTTATATTCATTTACTGGCGATACAAATCTGCTGATGCAACTCTGTTAAGAGACAAAAGTTATTTTTCCTTGTATTTCATTATATTTCACCATACAAAAAATATGTTACATATGAAAGTCTTAAATCTTAATGAAATCCCCTGTTATATAGTATAACATTTTTGTTTACGTTGAGCTGTTAATGAGGAACCTGATAATCCTTAATTTCAGCTTCGTAGAGTACAGGTTATTATAACCAGTATGAAACAAACTCAATTTACCTATGTACTCAGTGAATAGTTATAGATCTTCAGATACCTTTTGTGAAAAACGTATCTTTGTGTACAAGTTACACATAAGTGTATTGGAATTATTGATAACTTTGATGTTCTGCTACTGGATAATACCAAGGCTGTTTTGTGCTGTGAGGGTATTATTGTCTTCTGCCTGAAACTTTTGCTGCAACACAGTGATTGGTAGATACAATTAAGCAAAGATGATATTGTTATTACTTTGAAGAATTTGAATCCATGTAGCATATTTTGCTATAAAACATTATCATATATTGTTTAAAATGCAGCTGAAGTTTCATGCTATTAATTCAGACATCCTGATTCTCAGGCCTTCAGATGTTGATGATAAGATGGAAATATGTTTCATATCAAAGGAATAACAGAATTAGCAGTTTGTGTCTGATAGTTTGGACTTTTATTTTAATGTAGCTGCATAATCCATCACATTCTATTGCCCGTCTCAGGTCCAAATCTTAAGTTTCGATATTAGCACCACACACTATTGCTTAGCAAGTTGCAATAACCTACACAATTTACTTCTAAAATATAGTAGTTTTAATATTATTTGAGACACTGTTTTTGAAGTACATCTGCCAACTCACATATATGAAGCTTTCTGTTTTGACCCGACCTTTGTATATGAGATTGTTACAAGGTAACACTTGCATTTGTGTTCCTAAAGCTATTCTATCAAGGTATAAATGTTTTACATGACACAGTCTCCCATAACTTCAGACTGAAAGAATCAAACTTCAAATTGACAGAAGTGAACATTTTAAAAATCCTCCAATAAAATTTCGTTACTTGTATTAACTATTCCTAATGTTATGAACCTTTGTAAAACTAGACATGAAATGAAGAAAAAATATTTTGTAACAGCAAAAGAATGGTAACATTAAGTCACTTATACTGCATACTGCATACTTTCAACTCAAGAATGAAGAACAATTTTTCAAATTAGAATCATAGAAAAAATAATTTATTCTTAAAGTTCTTGTCATTAGAAAGCATATATATTTAAAATTTACAGCAGAAAGCATTACATAAGGCTGAACTATGTCATACAACAGGCATTTGAGAGCATCTTAGTTCTTTCTGTTTCATTACTATGCATATCTGTAATAATTCAAACATGAAAAACAGAAAAGTTCCTGAATGTAAATTATTTATTGACATAATATCAGTCACTGAGACAGTCAGTAAGATGAAAAGAATTTTATTCTAACTATGTAGAATACTATTGGTTTAATGTAATTAAAGTTAAATTTCTTTGGATTTTGTTATTGAATATAGTAAACTAAATAAAATCTTCTCAGGTGACCAGCTGCATCAAATGGTTAAACAATAAAACCGACGTTCTCTGAAACGTCGGTTTTATTGTTTGACCATTTGACACGGCTGATCACCCAAGAAGATTTTATTTAGTTACTTCCCCGTGAAAGCTTCAAATCATATATAGTAAATTCAATATTAACAAATAGGAGTATCAACCAATTTAGGCTGTCTTTAATTATGTTAGAATAAAATTAAACAATGAATTTTTCATAAACACTTTCTTTTTTCATAACATATAGTTACATAGAAATGTTAGTATTTGATTATCATTTTATCCATGATAATTGAGGGACATAAAATTATGTTTATTTGACTTTTCTTGTGTTATAGCTCAAGTAGGAAGTAGAAGCATGTTGAATGTTGTTCATAGCATGTTTTCCAGTAAAGACAAGAAATTAAACTAGACGAATACATTTCTAAATTAAGGTAGCATTGTATCTCAAGTAAAGTTTTCACTCCCTCATGTAAGATATAATATTCATTGCTATCCATCTCCTTAAATGTTGCATGAACTTAAAGATGACAAAATCAGTTATTTAAATAAGTACATCTAGTTTGGTGAACATTTTAACATTTCTGTCCCATTAAGCCAGACAAGTGTAGGTCCAGTATTTACCATTTATTTTTAATATGTTTTAATATTCCCTGCAAGATACACTTGTTCCTTCCTTAAATAAAATTTTGGTTACAATATCTGTTATGCTGTACATCCAGGTTTGTTATTTAAATGGTTTCAAAACCAGTTAGAAAAATTAATTATTATTATCAGTTTTAGATCTTGTCTGTTTGTTTGTGTTTGTGTTGTTGTTCGACAACTATTCTGCAGTAGCAATTGTTTTGTATTTTTAAATTGTAGAAGAGCCACCATGTCTGGTAAGAGAAGTGAATGTGTTGCTAAAAAGTTGCGTAGGTCTATTGCGTTAGAAGATAAGATGGACGTAATTCGTAGAATAGAAGGTGGTGATACCCGTCGTAATGTGTGCAGAAGTATGAAGTTGCCTCCTTCCACTGTGACTACCATAATGAAAAATTCATATAAAATAAAACAGTCAATGCAACATGCTACGAGACTAAGTGCAACGCAAGTGAGTTATAGCAGAAGTAACCTTTTAGAAAGAATAGAGTAATTACTGTTGCTAAGGGTGGATGACATGAATCGAAAAAACATTCCCTTGACTGAAATTGCTGTCACAGATAAGGTGAAGTAAATTTTTGAGGAACTTAAGTCGTCAATGTTTGGGTGCCGGGGACGCATGTCATTGACTTCCCATTGATTTACATTATAAAAAAAGTTTCAATTTACGCCGGTTCGTCCAGGAACACATCCCCGGCGTAAATCGAGGTTTACCTGTACATGATTCAGTTTGTGTGAATTATTAACATTTATACCAAGTGGTTGCTGGGTAATTATGTACAATTTAATGAATTATTGCAAACATTTATCTCTGCACACATGATTACTACAATATTTGTTAACTAATAACATTAACTTTGTCATAGTCAATCCATTCAATATATCTGACTTCAGTTAAGCAAACTTCTGTATCATATTTATTAATACATCAAACAATTAATGAACTGTGTCTAACATAGTTGTGCTGTAGTGATGTAGGTAATATTTTGTGTGCTAGTGTATTTTAGATGCCCCTTAGATCTTTATCCTTTTATCCTCTTTCGCATGTATGGACTTGCATGAGTCTGGCTTTTAAGAGGACTAGAAACTGAGAATTTGAATATTGATAATATTTTTAATACATCAGAATCCAAAATATGTATAATTCCAGATTTAATATCTACAGTTGGTTCCTTCTAGCTGACACCTCACCTAATATTTTGTGTTTCTGTAGAATAGGGTAATGAACAACTGCATGCCTTGTTAAAGTAGATCTGATGGTGGACCTGTGATTGGCATTATATGTAATATCTGTTCACACCACTAGATCCACTAATATGGTGTATGTGTGTCTGTGTCTTGCTTACAGGCGCTGCCATATGTCTGTTTGCTGATTGCCATGCTGTTTTTCATCTATGCCATCATCGGCATGCAGGTATGTAAATTAATTTCTGCCTTTTTTCTCCAAATAACGTTAATCAAATTATATGCATTAAGTACCTTTAATTACTGTTTCCAGCTCTTTTGTGAGACCATTTTGTTCATTGTTTCCATTTGTTATTTACATCAGTTGTTCTTAATTTCACACAATAACAGCAACTGTATACCCTCACGCATTTCTTTCAAAACTCCAGGGGACAACACTTCATTTCCAAGTTAAATGCAAAAAGTTTTTTATCAGTATGGTTTGTGATAAAAAGAATAAACCTTGTATCAAACACAGACTAATGTTGTTAATCCTATTAATCAGTGTCTTTAACAGTCATATAAAAAATTGAGATAAAAATGTAAACATTTAACAAAAATCTTCCATAAGATAACACAAATAATGTAAGCTGGTAGCAGATTGTATGATCTGTGGAAGTCATTATATATTTGAGTATGATATTAGTTTGAATTTCGAAAGCCACACTAACTGGTTATGAACTGGGTGACCAGACATTGATTCCTAGCAGAAGCACTAAGAACTTGTTTCTTCCACATTGCATTCAGAATGACCCAGTTTTCCAATTCAAAAAGTCTAAAGACTTTAGTTGACCACTAATTTCTCTCTAGTTCTGAGGTCTCCCACTACATGCCTTCATTATGTGCAATGATACTTTTGTCTTCACCTTAATAGTTTCTGTTAAAATATACATGATATGAAATATTATACCAGGCAAGTAGAAAGTACTAGAATTCATGTTATGAGACAAAATTTAAACTTGTCCAAAGTATTTGCAGTTAATTCACTTGATATTTTATAGTTGTTAGCTTAGAATAAAAGTGTTGGTATTAAAATGCTTCAACACTTTTTATAGAATGAACACAGTACATTTAAAAGAGGAGAGAGGAATATGATACAAGTATAACTCTAAAGGTCTTTTTCCTATTTTGTGACAACAGTGAAAAGAAAAGTAAATTATATGAATTTCCAAAGGGATTAGGTAACTTATTAACTGACAAAGTACATTACTTTTTTTGAATTACATGGGTGCTAAAGGGCTGCAGATCAAAGGTAGTTGTGGTGCTTGGCTTATCTATCACCCTATACCCATTTTCAATCTAGTGTAACTAATTCCATAATGGTGTGTCTTCGCTGAAAAGTTGATTATTTATTCGGTCAAGAAGTTCACTGCTTTCAAGGAACATAGAGGTTCATTACTGTTTTCACAAGAAACCTCCCATCAGACCCTACCCTAACCCTGTTCAACCTAATCCACAACTTCACACCCTATTTCTCTAACTTACATTTGAATTTTATTCTCCCATCTGTGCCAATATGTCTCTCTTTACTAAAGGTTTACCCACCAAAATGTTAATGTGTTCTTTATTTCTCCTATATGTGTGTTATATATGTCTGTTTGAAGGAAATATGTGATCATTATTTGTATTAGTTAAGTACAAAAAGATTCCAACTGTAATAAATGCTTTACTGTTACAAGGTATAACATTTTCATGTACGTGAGTTTTTAACGCCGTACATTAAATATTTCTGTTTAATTGACAATTACAAGACATGTCAAGTTACGCAACAGTGTGGACTTCGGTTGAAACATCTTTTTGCAAATACATTAAGATACATCATATTTCCCAATTCTATTTAATGTTTCTGCATTACCGTTCAAGAACAATTTACTCTGTTAATGTAGGGATGAAAATCATTTTCTTTCTAAGGTAAGATATCAAAACTTTTCTCCCTGCCATTTAGTTTTATCTTTTAGCATCTCTTAGACTAATAAATGTGGTTGGTGCTCTGTTTCCATCTTAACTTACTGAGAAGTTACAGTAAGATGAAAACATGTATATGGGAGATTAGGGAATAAGACTGCATTTTTTATAATATTGGTATTAAATCATAAAGGTACAAGTATTTTATTATCTTATAACAGACTTGAGCAAACAAAGTAGGAAATCTGATATTTACTTTTTGCATTTAATTTGTAAAATATATGAAAGAAAGAGAGATTATATTAGTTCTACATTAATTCTGAATTCATTCCTTATTTTTTCCTTTATTTGTCTATAGTTTTTAATTAGGGTTCTGATTTGTAATGTTCACCATGTACAAGTAGACACAAGGAAAATAAGTACAATTTAAACATCTTCAAAAAACTGGCACAGGATTGTACTTAATGAATGATAACAATAATATGCAGGTAGAAATATGGTAAGAGTTACTATATCTCAATTTTCAGTCTGCGACTGGTTTGTTTGATTTCAAGTGTCCTGCTTTCTGCCTTTTTCCTCATACAAAATTTGAATAGACTGCAAATCTTACTCACTTTCCCTTAGCTGGTTTCTACTTTCAACAAACATACATGATTACTGTAAGACATACTGCATCTTGTCATTGTACATGGTTTTCATTGCATTGTGTTTAAAATAATTTTTATGACTGATATTTAATAGTTATTTTATTTAAAGTTATTGTAGTGTTAGGGCTTACGAATAGCATAAATTTATTAGGATTATGTGATGTTCATGGTGAAATGTTAGATTGTAGTGGCCATATAACAGCAGTGTTTATGAACGTGTATAATTAATAATAAACACGAATGATTCATTAAAATAGTATTATGACTTTTATACTAGTCTAGAAAGTAATTACTTAGCTTAGAGGATTGACAATGATTATATAAATATGAGATATTTAGTTGCTACTGTTAAAATTTAAAATCCTCGCTCCTGACTAATAGTCTATACAGATGATTATCATATGTCTTACGTAAAAATTATGTGATAATATATTTCATAACCGATGTTTTAAGTATCGTGGTCACTTTAGTAATGTTCATTATTCTGTGGCTTCTTGGGGGGGACCAATGTGGTCTGTGGTCATAGAAGATGGAACTATGGCTTTCAGTTCTGTGTAACATTAAAATGAAAGTAAGAAAGAAAGGTGAATTAGTGAAAATACTGTGTTTCAAAATTTCACTCAGTTTAGAACTCTTGAGACACTGAGATTATCTGAGTTAAAAGTGTAATTGAATTGTTCAGGTATATTTGTAGTTACACAGAATAATTCAGATTTTTTATAGATGTTGATTGTTGAAACAAGTTCTGTTCAGTTGTGTCATTAGAAATGTCCAAGAAAATCAGGACAGTTTGGAACTGAATGGGACAAATTGGCTGTTAGTATATGCTAATGATATTAATCTGTTGAGTGATAATATAAATACTCTAAAAGCAAACATAGATACACTCTTAAGGGCTAGTAGGGATGTTGGTCTAGAAATAAATGCACAGAATACAGTTTATGATCATGTCTCAGTATCATAATTCAGGACAGAATCAGACTATATAGATAACTAATTAATCGTTTGAAAACGTAACAAAATTCAAGTACTTGGGGATGACTCTAAGAAGTCAGAATGACATTCATGACAAAATCAAGAGCAAATTAAATTCAGGGAATGCTTGCTATCATTCATTACAAAATCTTTTGTCCTCCCATCTCATATCAAAAGGAAATTAAGGTTAAAAGTGTAATTTTGCCAGTTGTGCTGTATGGGTACAAAACTTGGTTTCTCACTTTGAGGGAGGAACATAGATTGAGGGTTTTTGAGTGTTGACGAAGATATTTTGACTTAAAAGGGAGATGGACATCCAAGGAAACTGTGTTCAGAATTTGTATGATTGTTTTATAATCATTGTTAGTCTTGAGTATTTCTTTGCAGTTATTTTAGTTATAGTAAGTGTTAGTTTTGATATTACCCATAATATTTATTAAAAATTCATAATTAGTTTATGCATAGAGTAATTGTTTTGATAGTATTCAGTATAATAGATGTGTTTAAAAACATATTTTTATAAGAAAAATTGATACATGGTAGTTGTTAGTTGTATGTGTGTTTATGTTTATATAAACATTTCAAGTAGAAGTGAAATGCATTTGCATATTAACAGTATTTTCAGGTCAGGAATAAACACAAAAGAAATAAATTATTTTCAGATGTGCTCAGTGAGAAGTAGGTTTTACATTCTTCCCTACATTATCTACTGTAAATATTATGCCTGTTGCCATTTTCAAAACAGAACATCTGCCTGAGTCTGTTAATACAAAAGATATTAAAGAAAAACTCAATTTTTTCTTATAGATGTTCTAGGAACTAGATTATACAACACATAGTTTCTATCTAGCTTAATGGGTTAAAGTTTTGTTATTTATTCTCCACAGCATGAAGCAGTGACATCTGGTGGTAGTTTAGTTTTACTGTATGAAGATGGCTTACTTCTGGAATGTTATTCCATATAGTCTGGTAGATAATGATTGACATTTCAAAAGAGCATACTGCTTCCATCAGGGCAATTAATTACCTTTCTTCTCTGAAACATCAGTCATTATTTACCAGTCTACATGGTGAAACAACCCAGAAGGCAGGCATTTTTATACTTGTCACCATGAGAACCTGAAATTTCACCTAGCTCTGCTGAGTTCGTGTGTCCCATTAGCAATTGATTTATTTGCTAGAGAATTGTGGTCACTGCACTGGTTATTTGGAATTGGTTCTGTATGCCAGGAATTTGTTGCAAGCAGCATTACTTTCAGAGGATGAGGGAACAAAAACAGTACTATAAAAATATTTCCACAAATCTACAGCCAATTAGGCATTTCTTGCATACTAATTTTTTATATTTTATTAGTCCAAGCTTGAAGTTAAAATGAGATAAACTTGCCTAATACTTTAAATGTCCCTAATTTTTCTACACCAGATTTTATCAGTTTCATAATTTAAAAAATAGTTATACTGTAGTATGTAATATGGTTTGTGTTTCTTTAATTAAAACTTCATGAGGTGAATTCTATTACCAGAATTCATTAAATGGCTGTTGCAACAAATATGTTTACAGCATTACTGGCATAGCAGAATATTTTAAGTTCATTTTGAATTAAGTTCTGTCCCACATGATTTCATAAAATTAGTGAATAAATATGAACACTGAATAGCAGCAATTAATGTATGATGAAACCCACAGAGTTGTGGCTTTAGATTTGTATCTGATAGTTCTGTCACATTATTTACCTCTTTTTTCTCATGTATGGTAATAATGGTGACCTCTTATGATATTGCTAAAATATTAGCTAGCTAACATAATTATTATAAATGCCAACAAGGAGCACTGAAGTGTGCATTTCATTTCAGGTTACTTAGAGTTGCCAAATGTGTTCCTTGCAGTTTTACATCTCTTTATATTGACTCTTGATATTTACTGCAGATAAAAAGTTTGTTAACAAGTGTAATTGGAGGAAAGATTACACAGCATAACAGTATTTTATTACTTGTTAAATATAGACAATTGAAAATATGATCCAAATAAAATTGTCTTATGCCATGTTCTCATTTTTCATATGCTGAACTACTTTCAAAAACTTGATAAAATTTAAAATTTGAGGTTTTTACATAAGTGAAAATGTTGACTGAAGTTTTCCGAATCATGATATAACATGGTTTTCTAGACAGTTACCAGTGTTTCAGAGTAATGTATCACCTTCATTGTTATGGTAGAAGTGATAACATTTTATTTTAATGTCATGTAAAATAGGAATAATAGTGGATTAATATGGACCAAAATAAAATTTATAATGATACAGGTCTTACATCGAGGGAAATTATAAAATGTTCTGCCATATCAGAAATGCTGTACATTTAGCAGATAGAGATCAGTTTTAAGTTGTAAATTTCTGTGTTAATGAACTCAACTTAGGAGGAATTCTGTGAAGTCTAGAATCATTTAAGTTGCTGTGTAGTTTGTACAATGCATAGCCTTGCCAGTAAACACACAACTTCTCAAACTGATTATTTTACACATGACAAGGTTTTGATTTAATATATTAAAACTTACTCAGCTGATGATGAAGATAATTAATTCAATTGTTAAAAATTTCAAGTTGATGAAGTAATTATGGACCATTTATACAGGCTGTAATAGTTTGTATTTATTGAAAACAGTCTCATAGTACTGTATCAGATAGCATAAGAGCCATTAATGAAGAGGAAAATTATTTCTTTTAATCAAGTACATTTATGTGGTTGGAATTTGAATTACAGGATTAGTATAGAGTATGTAGTGTGTATAAAAGATATATTGTGTGCTGCTTAATATTAAATATTGCAGTTATGCACATAAGTAGCTAAATATTACAATATATAAATTTAGACTTACAGATTAGTTTAACAAATGAGAACAAAACTGTATTGTGTTAACAGGACAGAGTTTATTGTTTTAACGTGTTTCATGAACAATAACAGGTGAAGTGATTGTGAATTTCCTCTGTTATACAGTATTTATTTCCATATGTGCATTTTTGCCTCATGAATTATCAGTTTTATCATTGTTTCATGAGCTAATTAGTTTGAGAAGTTTCCAGTTTCTGTGATTAGGACATGATCACAAATTGGGACACACGGATAGAGTTTATGTTTGGGGCTGTTTTTCAAGGTTTTCGGAAACATGAAGTTTGACCCTGATTCGGCGCTCAATCGCCATAACAACTTTCAAACTTTCTTCGGCGCTCTTTTACTGCTTTTCCGGTGAGTTAGTTTAGCGCAAGGCAGCAGCATTTGGCCCTGAATGGACTCAGAACTAACCTAACATGACACAACCTCATCAATGCCAACAATCAGACAGTTCTTTGCTATAGACCTATATATTCATTTTAAGCCACAATATTTGTATATTATTGTTTTTGTAGAGTTGATTTGACCAGCAACCGTATATGATGATTGTCATATCATTAATATGCAGTGCAGTGGTTTGTGTTCCAAATGCATCACTACTTCTGTGTAAAATGGGTTATGGTTTCGTAGCTCATTCTTAGTTTAACAGCATGAGCTTGGTGATAAGATTCGTATCCTATGTAACTTTATATTATAGCAAAGTTGGATTGAAGCAATATCAAAAAAACTATGATATACTACACATTAACAAAACCTGTGACAAGAAAACTACCATTTTTCACAACATGTAAGTCACACGTATCACACAAATACAAACATGTTATCTAAGGCACCACTTGATATGAGCCATATTGTTTCTGATCAGCTTGGAACATGGGCAGGTTAGTTCTGAGACTGTTGGGCACTTGTAGTTTTGGCCGGTGTCTTTACTAACTGTGGTTGATAAGCATGTTAGCTAATGTTGGTAGCACTGGAAGCAGCCTCTCCTGTTTCTCATATAGGCAAGCATTTCTGTGGTTGGGTATCTTAGTGCTAGATTGTTAAGCACCTGGTGTGTGTTGAGTGTATGTATTGTTCTTAGGCTATGTAAGATTTGTTCTTGTGGTAATATTTGAAATGTTGTAAAGTTATTAATAAGAATTTCTGGGTATTTAATTATAGGTATGATCATCTTTTATAGTAAATCACTTGATCATTGTCAGATAACTACTCTGATCATCTGGACACTTGTTAGAATTCTGTAAAATAGAATCTAATTTTAAACAAGGATAAAAAAGCTTGGCCTATACTGGCTTCCATGTATTATAATTACAGCAAAGATAAGTAGGCTTAATAATAGCATTAGACCAAATATGTTATTATCTTATTTAATGATTGTGACTAACAGTAGCATATTATATCATCTTGAAAGATTTGGAATGAGACACTTATCCACTGAATACATATGCTCTTTAAAATTAACTATCAAGCTGGCATGTGTGATTGCCTTATATTTGGTATCTGAATATGAGGTTATGATGGACAAAACCCTTCTTTAAGAGTAAAATTTAGATTCTGTTGTTTGTTCAGTCAATGTTGCATCTCTTCATGTAGTTGTGTTAATCAGATTATAACAGTTTAAATATTAGTGCTAATTCATCTGATGAGTAGCAGACAACACCACATGCAAACAAGAGAGACCCACTAACTACTCAATACCTAGAAATCCTTATCATTATCTTTAAACATGATAGAATTTGAGCACTGTAATAGCATACTTAAATGTGTAGTGAGGCAAAACTAGTTCAGTATTGTTGTTTGGTTTAGTTGCGTGGCCACTGAGTATTAACTTAAATTGACAACTCTCTCTCCTTGGCTGGCCTGCCTGGTACCGTCATGGCCACATGACTAGGTGTTTGGTAACATTGCGCTGGATCCTGAAAGTTCCATCACACGCCATAACAACTTCCGCAGCTTTGTTCAGGGTCTGATGCTACTATTCAGGCAAGTGCTAACCATGCTAACCATCCACTTCCAGCGTTGTCTTAACCTGTGTCGCACTGTGCATTATATGCCTCCTCCACATCTTTTCGTATTGGTCCTACAACACCTTACCTTAGTACCTTTTTTGTTGTACAAAGTAAACTTAGCTGCATTTTATTGATTTATTGTTATTTACTGTTGCATATATGTCAACAAAATGCATAGTGCAGCCATTCCTGGTTATAAGAACTTTTAAAATTACAATTATTAAAAAATATAACAGAAGAAAACATACATTTCAATTGTGACAAATGTTGCTTTTCGTTGAGCTTTAAATTACAGTTTCTTTGGAATTACCCCATGTAGTATTTTCTTTCTTGCTTACTACGTTGGTTTATCAAGAGACATTAACGTGCATTACATAATTTAAAAAAACATTTCCAGTGCTTTTCTGCATTTATTCAATTAGAAGTATTATAATTGTGATGACAAGGACATTTCCACCATTACTTTACCATCTTCATTCTAAACTCTTTTATTCAATTCTGTCCTTAATTAGGAGTTTGAAGATCTTTTTTACTTGACAGGAATAAATTGTGATCTGTTGTAGCATTTATAAGTGTTTGTTTATTTTTATATTATTTTTACATAAAAATGCTAAATGTTCTTATTAATTGCAAAGTTTTAATTTTTTTAACACTGTCACAATTTCTTAATAAGGTTCATAAATTTGTTAAAGCTGGCACTGGACATAAAATTGGGAATGTGTTCTTGTGTATCAGTCCACAATTTTTCAAAATTAGTTTTAAATTAAATACTTGGAATTCCTATTTTATTATTTTGGGCACAGCATATCTTGACAGTATGATTTACAGTATTGGATCAGGATTACTGAGTTTTTGGACTTTGTCTACTAATGATGTATGTCCACAAACTCAGTAATACATCATCAGAACCCTTTGAAATCAACATTTGGTCAGTTGAACAAAGTCTGTTTTTATGCCAGATATTTTACTAAGATGCTGCTGATATGAGAAAAATATAAAAAAAATTGTTTGTAGACAGTTACAAACATGGTTTATTTTCATCCTGTTTGCTGTACCAATTTATTCCTTCCCTTTGCCCATACCATGTTGAAAAAACATAGTGTTCTGCTGCTGCTGTTATTCAGGCAAGTTTGATGTTCAAAGAACCATATGGGATCCTAAGAATGTGCAAACAAATTTATGAACATATCACACAAAACAAAAAAGAAACTTGGTCATTGTACACTTGTATGTGCAACTGTGTAAATAAATAATTGTAAGGAGCACTTCTATGGCAAGATTCTGCAAATATTTTATTCTTATAGTAAATTCTTCAGTAAGTAGGAGTCATTTTTCTCTATTCTTTCACGTACGTTGCCTACTGCCTACTTGTCATTCACATCTCATTTGACACTGTATAATTGGAATACATCAAAGATACCTCAGACAGTGGGCTGTGACTAACATCTTATAATGAAACAGCCATTATCACACACCTTTAATGAATTATTTCTGTTTTATTTTTTGTTTCTTATACCCATGTTTTCTGTCTTAATGCAAGGCTGATTTTGAAAGAATGTTGCGCAAGTAGAGGGACGTTTTTTTTATTGGAATACGATGAAAACCCATATTATGGCAAATCTCTTATCCATTTGAACATGACATCCCTCTAGCTCTACTGTATTCTGAAAATTTTTAATCTGTCAGACTCAGTCTTAGAATGCACTGGAATGTGATTTTCTGAATGTCCGAATGGTTTCAGCAGAAGTCTGTTGATTGCAATGTATGACTTGCACTAGGTTTGCTTTTTGTTTATTATATTTTTAAATTGGCGAATTCTGACCTTGAACCATGACAGTTTTCCAAATGCTAGACTGAATTCAACATAAGCATGAAATCTGGAAGTGAACCATGTAACAGATTCAAAGTGTGGTGTGTCTGTTGTATTTAGTAGCAGATATAGATTGTGTGGTGAAGTAAAATTGCACATTCTTATGGAACCTGGTAATATACTAGACACATCACCTTGTGTACCTAATTTACAACACAATGCACAGCTTTGTTGATTATATGCTCCACAGGCAGGTTTGACCACAGCGACACCAGTTAAAAACACATGGAACAAGTAACACAGTAACATAAGATCTGGTGTTGTTATACATGCTTTGTTGTTGTTGAATGTTGTATTATTGTATTAATGTTGTCTGGTCATGTTTCTGTACAAATTAACATCAAGTTTTCAGCTTGTGTTTTGTGGAATTGAAGACGTTAATTAATATAATTCAGCGTAGCACTGATGATTAATGGAGATTTACTGCATTTTAATTTAACTATTGCTATAAAATATTTGACTACATAACTGGAAGCACTGTACATAGTAAATCATTTTTCAGGCAATGCCATGTGTTGAATGTTTATGAAGTTAGACTTATTGTAGGGCTTTATTCAGAAACTTTGCTTTTTTGATTGTTATTTAAGTGTCAGTTTTCTCTTGTGATAGACCAGAAACTGGGCCTTGAATGACAATGTTGTGTAAAGTCAAGTCATTGAATAATGCCCTATTGCCATCTCCATCTCACTTCTGAATCTTGGTTACATAAAAGATAGATGTGAATAAGGCTATATCATGGACATTAAATAACTAAGTATTTATGATGGTTGAAATATTTGTTTAGTGTAATATACCAATAAATGTTTAGAAACCATTTAGTTTGTTTTGTGAAATATTAAAGTTGTTATGAAGCTCGAGGAAACATATTTATTTCAAAATTTATATTAAACAAATGCCAGGATATTTTCTTCTTCTTCTTTTTCCGGTTTAACAATGTTTGTACATTTTCCAGTACCCTTTACGGGTCCCCATATTTTAATATTTATAACACGAACTTTGAAGTAGGGGGATTTAGAAGACATACTAATTTCAAACTGTTTTCCAAGAGGTGAACAAAGGTCTCAGTATGTTGACCAAATGACTTTTTAACTAATCTCAGAACAGAAAGGAAATCACACATTGTAATAAAATTTTAATAATTTTGAAATTTCAAATTACAGTACAGAACTATAGAATTAATTATGCTTTTCCTTTTAAGTTTTAAGTAGGTTTGATTTGAAACTGTGTAGCATAATTCTGTTCCAGAAAGGAAAAGTCAGTAGAAAAGTTGTTAGACTATGTAAATATATACCCTTGGTATAATTTTTCCTCAAATATTTAAATAGGTTTTGATTCTTATGGCAGTGATTACGAAGATGGCTGTCATCTGGCTTGTAGCACCATGTAGGCTGGTAGAAGTTTACCAACCTTTCAAAGGTTCTCGCTGCCTCCATCATCAGGGTGATAAGATGGAGGCAGCTAGGACCTCTGAAACGTTGGTAATCTCCTACCAGACTACATGGCACTACAACCTGGAAGACAGCTATTTTTTTAATTTTTTAGTTCATCTTCTGTTTTTACATTCTTTTCACTTCTATACACAAGTCAGTATCATCTTTCCAGACTGACATTATTGTATGAATGTCATGTAATGGGTAAGCATTTATCGCCTTATAAAAATTCTGTTATTTCTTTTTGGCAACAGATTCCAAAATTTTAGTTTTCAATTTAAATCCAAAACACCCTACTGTTACGTTTAATTTTAATATATTGTGCCTATTTTGATCGCCAGTGCGACCGCTTTCCAGAAGCTTTCTTATCAAAATTCTGTACCCAACTTATTTTTTCCCCACATTTAAGCTATATATACAGTCTGTAGTAAACTCTTTTATTTGGCTGTTGTAACAATTCTGGAAGAAGAGTTCTAATAGGTTGTCTTACTCACACTTTGAATCATCTCATGCCTTTGGACTACATTATCAGATACTTGCAGTTTATCTTTTATAGGCTGGGTTGTAGTGGGTTTGAACAAAAGAGATTACCAGGATTCTTTGGTGATGTTGAGATGGTAGCCACTGGAATGAGAGCTAACCAAGTGTTGATGTTGAAACATTGCAGGTGTGCAACTGGAGAAGCCTGGCCATCCATAATGTTGTCTTGCATCAAAGGACGGCCATGTGATCCTGTTGCCAAGAAAGCTGGGCCAGAATGTGGTTCAAACCTCGCCTACGCTTACTTTGTCTCTTTCATATTTTTCTGCTCATTTCTGGTGAGTTTCACAGCAGTTTGTTTGTCACATTTTCAAGGGAGACAGAGAGATGTATATGTTATAGTGCTGTGCTCTGTTTTTTTATGAACCAGAGTTTATTCTTAATGAACACTAAGGTTGCAAGTCATGGATGACAGTTTTACTAAATGGATGAATACCACTGTGCTGTAGGCTTTTGTCTACATTTTGCACAACAAGAGTGGAAGTATGTACTTTAACTTATTATTAATTATTGAGGTTGAACAGGCTGACTTAGTCATGTTAACTTCTTTCTCCAAATTTTAGAAAAGCTTACGGAGATATTTAAATATAAATTCTGTGTCTTTAGATGTTGAACCTGTTTGTGGCTGTTATCATGGACAATTTTGACTACTTGACAAGAGATTCGTCCATATTGGGTGCTCACCACTTGGACGAATTTGTCCGAATATGGGCTGAGTATGACCCAAATGCTACGTGAGTACATAATACTTCTTTTATTTATTGTAGTTTATACACAGTAAAGTTGAAAAGAAACATCTTTTGAATATAATACTATTAAATATCTGACTGCACATGTTGAACCAGAAAATTTATTATCAATCATCTCTGATAAAATTGATATTTTTTAACTTATTTGTTTTGTGTGAAATGTGAAGTACTTATAAAAATATTACAATATTATTACATTCTCTATAAAGTTTGCATAATAGCAATTCATTGAAAAAAAGAGGATATTCCTGAAATTTGAGGTATAACAGTGAAGACGTCATTTGTGGTTTTCTTGGTTGTGATGATGTGTAGGCTTGTAGGTGGTTACAAAAATTTTGGAAGAACAAATATGCTCTGTCTTGAGGGTTAAAGATGGTGTTATTTAACCCTGAAAATGGAGACTGTACATTACTCTGAAATGTCGGTAACAAGATACAAGATTGTACCACAACCCAGAAGACCATAGTTGACAGGAAGATTCCTTCATTTTCTATTTCTATAGTAAAATTTTGAAACAGAACTTGGATCATTCCTGTAGTGAAGTTAATCCTTCTTTCTATGCAGTAGAAAGTAATAAAATTATATGTTGCATGGTATGCTCTGCACTTTATATACTAACATTAACTTAAATTAACTTCTATCTTATGGGAATAGGGGATTTAAACCAACATGCATTAGGGTTTTCAGCCAGACTTAACTTCATGGTTAATGGTTTAGCACAGTGGTCCCCAACCTTTTTGTGCCTACGGGCACATTTGAGAGTTTATGAGATCGTGGCGGGCGCCAACCAATTAACAAAGCCATTTTTTTTTTCTGGACAAATAAGATATGGACACCAAATAATACACAAAACAACACTACATTTAATGATACAAGAAACCATGCAATCAAAAATACTTACTTTTATAAGTACAATTATTATTATTCAATTGGGAAGTTGGTGTGATGTTTGGCATTGCATTTCATCAGCCAGTTTTTCAAATTTGGGAGTGTAGGATGATGTTGCTGCTCGCAAACAATCGTCAAGATGGGCATTAGTAAGTAGAGATCTGTGCTTTGATTTTATAATGTTCATGGTTGAACGGCCTTCATTATTCAGTATAACCTCTTTTCGTAACAATGCGGGCACCCAAAAAAAAGCCTTGGCGGACGCCATGGCGCCCGTGGGCACCGCGTTGAGGACCACTGGTTTAGCAGTATGCTAGTGTTATGCCAGCTGGTTAATTGGGCTTTAAGCATTAGTGACAGAGGGTTAAACAGTGGAAGATGTATTATTATTGCAATGGCCATATTTATGTTGTGTTTGGTCTTCATGGGATTTGTCCTGAGAAGTTTTCTCTTCTCTTCTATAAATTTTTGTACTATACTCTTCATCCTTCATTGTCATTTGTGCTTAATAGTTAATAAAGCACTGTTTACTGACTTATTTATACATATTCTTTTGGTATAAAATATGATAAGAGCAATCTATTGGAATGTCCTAATTTCTTCTCTATCCCTCAGGGGTAAAATTCACTACACTGAAATGTATGACATGTTAAAGAACATGGACCCTCCATTGGGATTTGGCAACAAGTGCCCCAGTAGGTTGGCATATAAGAAGTTAATCCGCATGAACATGCCGGTTGATGGAGATGGCAAGGTAAACTTCACAACAACACTATTTGCCCTTATCAGGGAGAACCTCAGCATAAAAATCAGAAGTGGTAAGTGTGAACATACTTCCTCTTCAAGAAACTGTTACCCACCTGTTCAGACCAGTAATTCATGGGATGGATTTGTGCTTTAAATGGTACACATAAACAGTAATGTAAAATTTCATGAAATTAAGTCATTTGAGAGATTAGGACATAGAAGGTAGAATAATTTGTCACTGGTCTTTATGAAACTAAGGAGTGTATAGAGTGAATTGAATTGTATCATGACAAAATCTAGTTTCACAGTAATAGGGTTGATCCTTAGTAAATTAATTATACCTGGATGTTTGTTAAGTAGTTTAATTTGGTACATAAATAAATAGGTAATGTATTTCAGTCGGTAAGTAAGTATGTAGTTAACCTGTATATGCTAGCTGTCTTCTAAACTATTGTCACTTTACACTTCTTCCATTTTTTCTCACTTACCAAGCTTGTTTATATTGGCTGTTGGGATATGGTTTTATTGAGGATTTGCTGTAATTTCCAGCATAGCAGTCCTTATAGTTATGGTAACATAGATTAGTTTTATGCTTTCACTATAAAGATGCTATATTTTGTATTCAATTAATTTGCACCTCATCATCCATCTCTCACATGAGAACATGTGTTTATAGCTGATGAAATGGACCAAGCAGATGATGAACTTCGAGAAACTATAAGGAACATCTGGCCATTGCAAGCAAAGAAGATGTTGGATGTCCTTATACCTAGAAATGATGGTGTGTGTTATTTCCTTCTTAATTATCTAATTTATGCATATATATATCTGGTCTCTGTGTGCTAGCAAGGTCTCATCTTCAGCATTTCTTGAAAATTTTAAGTACAAATATGAAGGTGTTACGGTCTTCCTTTATACAGAGGTTTGTATATAAAATCATATAATACATTTGTGTAGTGAGGACAACAACAGAAATAGTGAAGGAAAAGATCTATTAGACACAAGTGGATGGGTTATAGGCAATGGATGGTTTGAAGATATATTAAGTCATAAGATAACCAGCTGTAGTTGAGACAAGAAATGGTGGTATATAATTTGTAAGATTTGAAGCTTTCATGGCAACTGAATGTAAAAACGTTTTCTCAGGCAGTCAGCCATGTGAATGGCTGAGAATGAATATGTGATACAATGTTTTGGAGACTGTGCCTCCATCATTGTTCAGAATGCACTTATTTTCTACCTGCAGTCACTGTACATGATACATTGTGTGTGTGTTCGGACATTGTATGCACATATTACATATGTATCACATCAGTGATAATTATTGTCACATCACTGTAGGGAGTATCTGTTGCATGTTGAGACACATTACTTATGGTATTCACCAACAAAAATGTAGTTTAATGTAACATTACATGAATCTGTAGGCCTTTATTGAGCACATTAGACACTCAAGTGGCTTTTTCCCAACAACACATGAAATACACTTTTCCAGTCCTATTATTTTTAAAATTAATGTATGTAGATTCTTCACCTGTCTACTCTACATAAATAACAGTATTCTGTAATTGTTCAAAGTGAGAATGGTAAAACATTTATGCATTTTCAAACTAATTTGTCCAATATTGTTACAGAGCTAAACAATGGCAAGATGACAGTTGGTAAGATCTATGCTACACTTCTAATACTGGAAAGCTGGAGAACAACGAGGTTTGGCCGGATTGAACCAGTCCTTCCGGTAAGTGAACATCCAAAACAGACTTTAGATCTTTAATCCATTAGAGTAGTGACTGACTTGTTTTGTTAAATATTATTGTATTTATTTAAGTGAAGCATATTTTCTTTATGAATCATAAGCTTTCCGTTACTGTAAATATTTAGAGTTAAAACAACTTAAAGCAATATGAAGATTACTACAGTATAAATTTTGGGTGCCCTTCTTTTAATATTTGGTTTTAATTCCTTAAGGAAATTTGATTATGGTTGTAAAGAATGTTTTGGGGGTCAGATTATGTTTTGATTCTTTATACATTTTTGTATATATATTTGAATTCTACTTATTTTAAAATTATGAATAATTGTAATACATAGAGAATCAGGAGCTGATGCCCAAAAATGTTACATTTGTAACCTAATTTTATGTCTAAAGACATGCCATAGGGGAGAACATTGGCTATGAAAGGGGCTTAAGTTTGGAGTCCATGAAGGTAGTAATCAAATTGTAAACATGATACAGTCATAAAAGCATATATGTAATGCAGTTATTACAGTGTAGAGAAACTTCAGTTCTGTGGCTGTTCCTCGTGATTGACAAAAAAGTAAAACTCTTACATTTCATGTATTGGTAGCTCAGTCATTATAGTGACTGACTACAGACTGGGTGACTGGGATTTGTTCCCTGAAATTTTTCCTATAGCTTCTGTGTCCAAACTGGCTTTGGGACCCACCCATCCTCCTATCCAATGGGTACCAGGGTTTTTTCCCAGGGGTAAAGCGTGGTCGGGACGTGGTGCTGACCACTCACCCCCATCTAGTGCCGAGGTCGAGAAAGAGTAGGAGCTGTGTCTCCACTCCCCCCAAACGACCTACATGGCATGTAGTGGGATGGCTTTACTTTACTTTAATGTGAAGTAATACAGATTTTATTCCTCCAAAATTAATGAGTTAGGATAAATATTGTCATATATTGAAAATATTGCGTGTATTGTGTAGTGTGTAGGAAAGAAGCAGTCAAGCCCCTCTATTTGAAATTATGTTGTCCTCTTGGCAGTCACTTTCTAATTTGTAGATCAGCAGAGGAGAAAGGAAAAATGTTTAAAACATAGGTTCATGTATTTTTTAGTGATAATAACTGTGGAAAGTACATAAGTTTTATTGCAATTCACTCAGATTATTTTGTAAATAAGAGAATAAGTAGGTAAGAGTTCATAATTAATTTCTTATTGAACCTCGAAAACATTTTCTCATGTTTTACATCATGTGTAGTCTCTGTTTATATATTTATGTGGACGCTACTTATGGTATGACTTGTAATGTATACATAATTTACTAGTTTCCTATCTTACCTAGCAACATTCAGAACAACGTTCAGAATGAAAAGGTGCAAAGAATGCATGTGGAGTCTGTGTATTCCAGCACAGATTACACATTTCCAGTCATACTTCAGACAGAATTTCACACTTCCTCTTCCTGTAACTCTGTCCTTTTTAGGGTTTGGTATCTTTCAAGATGTTAAGTTTATTATTTACAGTGTTTTGTTCTTTTTTTCTTTTTGTTCATGTTTTTGCAGATATGAGTTTCTTTGCATCAAGATGTACATTTTATATGATTTATGAGTATAATTTTTATTTACATGATTTGTTTATTAATTGACAATTGTTATTTATTGTTTATATTTGTTTCTCTGACTGTACTGTTTTCTGTATGAACTTTGTTATAAGAATTAAATAAAATTAACCATTAACAAAATAATGAATACCGGTATATTTGCTAAAATTGTTTGTTCTTTTAATATAAACGAAATTATACGTACAAATAAAATAATGATTTACGTTGAGCAAAAATGCTAAATTATGTTCATTCACATTTTCTCATCACTATGTACAAAACACAAATAAAGACATGACAATGGAATATTTACCTGCTACAACGTAAGGTAAAAGTCCAGCTGATGATGTCACAATTTTATTGTGTACATGAAAGTAAGCCAGAAAGCAGTTTGGAAATATTTTAGACATCCTTCCAGTTGATCCTGCGATACATGTTTGAAATTTCTGCTTGTTCTATGCCAGTCGCTAGATGTTAGGATACTAATGTTGAACTCTCAAAGAATCACTTGTCTGATGCAACAATTCAGCTTGATAATGCTGCTTCATCTAATGCAAAGCAGAATTCATAACTCTAAAAAGACTTTCAGGTGTATAAACTAATTTAATTCTAAAACATAAATTACCTGGTTAGGCACATTGTGTTAAAAATAAGTGAGAAAGGCATGATAATTTACCAGCATATAAGCACAAGCATATTCAATACAGACTAAAATCCATTACAGCCTTTCATTTGTAATGTTAAATTCTACAGGCCTTCATAATATTAACATTCACAATTGTCTCATTATTTTCAAATGCACAGAGATCTTGGACTAAATTTTATTCATAGTTTACAGTATATTTCATCCTATATGTTTCATATTTAAAATTTGAAATTAGGTGTCTACATTAAAAGTTGCCATTTGAATATAATTTTGATTTGTTTCAGTCCAATACAAATCTTCATTTGTGCAAAGCTCAAGCTTAATTTATTTTCTTAACCTGTAGCATATGACAATGGGGATTTAAACCCCAGTAAGACTTTAAGTCAGGATATGGTATACTACTGCAACACACAGCCAGCTGAACCATGCATAAGCCATTACAAACAACCAATAAAGGTTGGGGATGGCTGTTTATATAAATAATTTGTATAGGACATTACAGCTTTAATTTAAAACATTTCTAATTGTGAATATTTAATGAAGTGCAGAAAGAATAATTTCCAGCTATGTCCATTATGATATCTTAGTGTAACTGGCATTGTATCAATAGGTTTTGATTTGCAGTGAATGAACATCAAAGCCATTATACAAAATATCAAAATATAATTTGGCAGATGTATTCTACATCAGAGAACACCTGTGTACTGTGTGTTAAATGTTTAACTCTATGGAGTAGAGTTCTTCTTGAAAAGTCAAGTGTTGCTCAGTTGTCTCACCATTGGTCCGTGTTCTGTACTAGATGAATTTAGTTGCATTCTCATATCCTGTTTTGTAAGATCTATTTTAATATCCCAAAAGTTGAATGTTTTTAGAGATAAATATCTGCTTATGTTAGAATAAAGAAATAATTTTTCATGGTGCCGAACTTTATATTCACTCTTAGGTTGTGGTTTTAGAATTTGAAAATATGAATTATGATATAGAATCTCCTTTTAGATACACTGCATCAGCATGCCTGTAAATTTGGTGAATTGATATAACATTGAGCCATGAAGCAATGCATTTATTTTAAATTTATGTTACTTATTCTGTTTTATTTAATGTAATTTCTACTTAATCATAATAGAACTTTCACATTCTCATGACTGTGCAGAATCTAAAATTTGCCCTATAGCTTCACACTCAACATAGGAAGTGAATATTCATGTGTTCATTATTAAAAATTGATGGTTGAAATGTTGTATTACAAATTCTCACTAAGTCAGTATTTTCTGTTCCCATGTTCGTTAGAAAAAACGTAATATGTAAGACATGGATTAATCACATATCTATGTTAGTGCCCAGAGGAAATATACTAAAATAAAATAGTTTCTTAATATTGTCTATTAAAGTGGCTTTATAGCAGTGATTTTATGAAAGAAGACTGTGAAGCTACAGACATGTTTTTCTTAATAAGATAGCTTTTAAATTTTAGCTGCTTTGTAGTAGCTGTCACCATTCTTTTACATATCGCCCTGTTCTCTTACCATATGTCGATAATGTCTTGTACTGTGGAAGAAAATTTGTTTTATTTAGAAGATGGTTATCTTCTGAGCTGTAGCACCGTGTAGTCTGGTAGAACTCTATCAAAATTTTAGAGGTTCTTGCTGTCTACATCATCAGTGCTGGTAAATGTCTGCCATACTACATGGCACTACAACCCAGAAGACAACAGCTTCAAACTCACCAACATGAGAACCTCAAATCCTGTTTGTCTCATCTAGTTTTGGTATGAGTTCCTCTGGGTTCTTTCATTGGTAAGTGCACTGTCTTTTCTTTTCATATTATAGTTTTAATTACTGGGTTTTCCCATCAGTTTTTTATTATAAAACCAATATAATTTTGGCTTGGTTGTTTCGTAAAGAAGCTAAGTGCATGTCCAGGTGATTATAGTTTTCTCACCCCTGGAAAGCCTGCAACAGACATGTGCATTCCAGCTGTGAGTTTAACATGGCTATATTAGGAGATGTGTGTTACAGATGACTTGAATTCTGTGCTTTTGTGGCATTGTCAGCGTGGGCAACAGCCAGCCATAGTGTGTGTGGGTGTGTGAAGTAGTGTAGAGGTTAGCAGTGACCCTGCTCTATAGTGTGGGCCTTGCAGGTTTGTGGATTGGACACCATAACAACTTAGTTAAGGATGTGCAAAGTAGTGACTTGTGTGCAGCCTGGACAATGTAACTTTGATATCCATGAGTCAGATTAATTTAATTCAAAGGTTTCACAATGTAATCAATAATACAATAGTTCTCTCTTTCAATTTGTTATATGTTTTAAGAACCTTGGCTTGACATAGCTCTTTTTGGGATTACTAAATTCTTTGACCCGTCCATTGTCTGGTATTCAAAAGAACGGAGCGTTTCAGAAATTGGATCTGTTGCCATTGTCAGGTGAAAAGGAAAGGGGCATCTACTCACTGTGATTAAAGTTAGCTCTTTCTAATAGACCCAACTGAGTAGGTACATCTTCCATTCCCACCTCAGAATGGAAACAGATCCAGTTTCAGAAACGTTGTGTTTGTTTGAATTCCAGACGATGGACGAAGTCCGAGAATTTAGTAATCCCGAGTGTAGCACACCATCATCAGCTATTCATTTGCTGTGAAACTCAACATACTAAATATATTGGGCAACTCTTGCATATATTTTTGCAGCATTTGTTTTTAAGAACAGATTATATGAGTGTAATTAAAAAATACAGAATAAAATAATGTGTCTGTGAGTTAATAAATTGGATTATTATGGTTTATAAGCATACTGAATTGGCAAAACATAACTGATGCATGGACTTATTTATAACTTTTGATACTATTTTTACATATGACTTGTTCTGCACTTAGAACAAACATACAGAGGTTTATAAAGCAAGTTATAATCTCATTAGTTTTTATTCAATTTTGGAATTATAATTCATGAGATTCGCAGTCCAGGATGTTGAGTCATCTGTGTCCTGTCTTCAACCTGCTTGACCCTTAGTTGTTAGCATACCAAGTCCATCCAATGTTTTTGTGCAGTGGGGCACACATAACAGTGGCAAAGTGTACTGTGGCTAGATTTGGCATCTTCATGGTTTTATTGTATTAAAAATCTCGCATCTAACCTGCATTAATGTAATTACTCAGTATAGACTCACTATATAATAATGAAAAATTAAATTTGAATCATTCACTCAACCTTGACTTCTTGTCTTATTTTTGTATATGAGTATATTAATAATTAAAATTAATTTATTCTCTTGAATAGTCATGTACCTACTTGAGGTTTGTAGCATTTATGAAATGTTGAATTGAAACCTGTTTTGTTTCCTCATATATATGATAAGATTCAGTGTTGTTTAAAGGAGAGTACAGTTTTATTGTCATTACCAGATACCGGTCACCCATTTCCATTAAGGTTATTAATAGCAGTACCTCTCAATTATTATCCAAACCAAATTATACATTAATTGTGTGTGTTTGTTTATCAAGTTTAAGCATGCTATATATGACCCCTGAAGATGCAAATAAACCAAAGCCTTGGTATTACTTGTCACTCACAGGAGTTAGCAGTCCAATAATATATGTGTTTGGTTTCAGGACTGTGGTGGTCTTAGTCCTTCCAAAATTGAGGCGGTAGTATTCTTTATATAGAACTTTCATTATTCCAACTTCTGGTAGAGAACATAATTATTTTTATTAATACATCTCTTATTCTTTATTTTTATATAAATTTAATTTAAACTAAGATTCACATACAGTTCAGTTACAGTGATAGGTTGAAGGTTCCTCTTGTATTTTGGAACAAAAATATGGTAAAATATAAGTTACAGTTTTATTTCAAAGAGAATAATTTTAAACCATTTTCTGAGACTATCTTATGTGAATCTTTGTGTAAAAAAGGCAGCTGCCATCTTCCATGTCTTTGCTTTATCTTTGCCAATTTTCAGCTTTCTTCATTTGTGTTTTATGCTCCTACTTTTTTAATTCTGTGGGGTTCTTCCATGTAGCAAGAAAGGAAAGCCAAGGGTTCATATGTCTCATTGGTACTAAATTGGTAACTCATCACTGTTTTGAGTTGTAAAATAATTTGAGGGAACATTCAGAGTCTGATAAATGCAATTTTGTAGCATTTTATTAATATTTCAATCTGTGAAAAATATTCTAATTAAATAGAAAATGTTGATTTTGGTGGAGAGGGCTAGCATAACAATAATTTCTGGTTTAAAATTAAAGAAAGTCTCTCTTTGAGGGATAGTATAACTACAGATTTTGAGAAACACTTCTACTTATTTATGAGATTTTTCATTATATCTTCTGCACAATTCTTTATGTCAGAAGGTGTTAGATGACAAAATTCTGTATGATATCAGACTTTCCTAGAATCCTCAACACATCACAGGAAGAACACTCTTTATGTTCTTGAAGATTTTATCAGAACAATTATCTGTTGTTTATGAGACTTCAAGGCCTAAATAAGTTACATATTTGGTACCAGTGTTGGCTATCACTCACAACCTATACTCTCCCCATTCAACATGTAGATGTGTTTGCAGTATGCACAACTGTGCAATGCTCTGTGTGAAGTTGGCATCTACAAACACATTTATATACTACCATAATCAGAAAGAGCAATGATTTGAAACATTATTCTTTCTTCTCTCTAAGCAATGACATAAGACATAAATATTCGGGTCTTTCTTTAATGCTTGCTATTTAAAATGTTTAAATTAAATCAGTTACTCAGACTGCTCAAAACTTTAAAAATCTGTTTCTGGTCTTACATTTTTAAGGAAAGTTTTTTAATATTATTTTTAAAATGTAAAGGCATTGACTGATTTTGAGTTGAAACCTGATTTTGAGTCTGGCTGCATTTTGAACTAAAGTCATTCCTAATGGGTTAATAATAATACACATATTTTAAACTTTAAAATTAAGTTTTGTGAGCAGCATTAACTTGTTCGTGTTTAACAGACTGAAATTACTATTTGATTATATTATTAACAGTTATTAACATCTCCATTTTGGTTTTTCTTCATAATCTCTTTTCTTTTGTAATAGCTATACAAAGGATGAATATGAAAGAATTACATTTTAAATATGAACTATGTTTTGAAAAAATTGTTATAAGGATTATAAGAATCTAAAAATCCACATTTCTATAGAATGACCAACCTATTTACTCTTTAGCGGTAAGGGTACAGGAGCTATATCTTGTTGATCAAAGAAAACATAACTCTTGCTACTTCTTCACTTGATAAAAAGGAACTATATTGGAAGTCAGTAAATCATATTTCTAAAAATTGGCCTTATGAAATAATCATCTTCATTTCTTTAAAACTCTGTATGAAACACAGATGTTTAGAGCAGTACACCAAGAAACATGACTGGTTACAGTTAAAGAACTTAAAAACAACTGAAATGAACTTCAATTGTATTGCAAATATTCAGCAGTTTAGAACACTAGTGAAACAACCACATTCATTGTGAAGTTATCCAGTTAGTCAAATGCCTATAATGTCATTGCTTATTATATAGATGCTGGCATGACTTCCATCTGTTGCATGCTCAACTTGTGTCTGTTGCATGATTATTTATTTGAATGTATCATAGAGTGTGCCACATGAGCTTTGTAACAGCATGGGTTACTTGAGTGTTCGGATGTGTATAGATTATATCACCTGGTTACCATGATCAGCTAAATAATATGTTAATAATTTATTATTGTGTAAAAAAATAATTTTTATATTCAAGGGTTCTGAAATTGTACTCAGAAAAATGAACTTGAGCTCTCTCTTTTTCTTTTTATGCCTTGATGTTCTTGGAAAAAGAGACTGAGTATATTTTTGTGACAAAATGAATGGCTTTAAATCAGGTGATGTTCCTACATATATCCCCTTGCTGTTTGTAGCAATGTTGGGATTATAGATGAGTATGAAATAAGCTTAAGATGTTACAACTTACATGAGCTGTCTCCTTTTTTCCATCTTCATGGTACACTCTCTTACTTGTCTGTCTTTTTTTTTTTGTTAAATTGTCAAACTACTGAAATACTGACATACATACTAATTTTTACTTTATTAATAAGTTTTCCTTGGAAATTATGCAACGTCTTTGTAGTCTTTATCAGATCTTTTATAAAAATTGAATGGTTTTATTCTTGTAACATGTTTAGCAACATACAGTATCTTTCATTTCAAAATGTATTCCTACTTCGTACTTAATGAAGAAGATAGATTAACCTTATAATAATGTAGTTTGTATTTTCATCATAAGTCACTGTGTAATGTCTAGATTAATGTGCATAAGTAGTTTGTAAGTCTATATTGTAGTTCTTACATATGTTACAAAAAGTACACATATTAGTGGGTTTGTGGAAGGTCTTAGCAGTCCAAACCAAACACTGAGTCAGTGCTGTCATTCTCATGCAGCACAGTATGTTTTGAAAGTTAGTTAGACAATAATAATTATTTGGCATTTATGAACACTTGCACAAGTTTAAAATTCAATGACATAATCTATCACACATTAAAATATGCACTGATTAAAAAGTGAAAATAACTCTTTGAAGTTCCAAGGCTGAAATATGAGAGCCAGTTAGTAAAGAACTCTTTTTTTTTTCTTTGTAACAATGTTAAGTTGTTTTGTGGGCAGCGATCGTCATTTTTAAACTGCCTCCTGGACATGGCGGCTGGCCAGTGGACTGGCAACTCCAAAACTGGGAATCTAGAGCCTGAGTTATCAGAAGAAACTACTCTGCTCTCACGTGGAAACACACAACGCAGGAGTGGCAGGTGAGATTTTACTGGCTTCCCACTGTGGCAATAATAGCTGCAATTACTGTATTCTGTGTTTGGTTATATCAGAGAGTGTTATAATATGATCCTTTATCATATATTTCAGGAATTTTATCATAGTTTATCCAGAAGGAAAAACATTATGATTCTTGAAGCTGTCTCTTATATTGCTAAAGCAGTAACATTGTTGTTTGTGGTGAGAGGTAGTGCGAATTCAACAAGTCCCATTTAGATAAATGAATTCTTTACACATTGTTAGGAGTAACAATTTCAGTGTCTTTTATCTTCAACCAGGAGAAAAAGAGAATCAAAAGTCTTTTACTAAGTAAGAAATATACTTTTTAACTTCCATAATGACCTTCATTACTAAAGAAATAGCTTTCACTTTAAGTAAATATTTTTAAATTATGATACACTCCATGGCAAAAGTAAGGTTACAAAAATTATAAAAATGGCTTGAATACATTTAGGACTGTAGAATTGTATTAACTGTTAATAAAATATGAAATAATAGCGTGTGAAATTGACTTTGTGACATCGACATTTTTGGTTGTGTATAGCTTGTACACAACAGTTTAAATTAAGTGTGAAGATTTCAGGTAAATCAAAAGTATCTTAAAGCCATGGTCATTATAAAGATTTTTTTTAAAATATAGAGTAGGCTAGACATTTTGTAATGTGAAAAGTATCCCTAATAATCTGATGAATTCGTTTGCTCCATTCACGTAATTCCTTTTAATGCTTTATAGTAGCTTTAAATAAGGAGGACTCCAGTGACAGAGAGAATTTAGAATTATTTGTGTGTTGGTCTAGTTCTTATGCCCTTTCTGTAAAATGCCTGGGGATTTGGGAATGATCATATACCACATTGTGTTCAAATGTGTAGTCATCTGTTTCAAGGTTTTAATTATATTTTAAGGACACTGTGGATGTAAGAGTATACAAAGGGGATACAAACATTTCTCTTTCTGTTTGTTACAGGACTAAAAAGGTGAAGGGTGTTGTGGTGCCACTTGGTGATGTACTGGGTTATACTGTATAGTGGAACAATCCTAACCTAAAATATAATGGCTTTATCCAGAGCTCTGAAACTAAAAATAGCTAAGAGTACATGTTTCAATTAATCATATATGATGAGAAATTGAACAGATGAACTTCATCCTTTGCTTCTGGTTGTTGCACTTCAGATACTGTCTCTGTTGCCATCTGTGTATGAGAGAAAAATTATGGAACAAAATTTATGGAAATTCAAGGTTATATTAAATAGATTATTATTAACAATGCTATTTTGATGTCAGTGGTTGTAAAGCAGCAAATGAGATGGGATTATGATTATGAATAGTGAGTAGGTAAGAGTTTTGAGATGGCATCCATGGCTTATTTCAGAGTAGTATGTGAGGAATCACAATTAAGATAGCTGACAACCAACTCAGATTTTATGCTGGGTGTCTCCTGACTACAAGTCTACAGTGTTATTGCTACATATTAGTGTTCAGTTCAGTTAAGGAACTGATTGGTTTGTGGGTTACTTAATGGCACTTTTTTTAGCAGCATGAGTTATAACCTATAACATTTAATATTAGGAGGATTGGGAATGAGAAATTGGAATGGCTGTTAAGGGAAGTAATTATGACCTGTCATAAATTAACATCCAAGTATTTGTCTAGAAGGTCTGAGGAAAACCTTGAGAAATCTAAATCAGTATCACTGGTCTTTAAGCTGAAATTTAAATCCATGGCCCCTCAGAAGTGAAACAAGTGTTAACCTCTCAGCTCTAATGATAATTTTTCAAGAATAAAAATAAGCTTTTCTCTTATGTTGCTTCAAAGAATCTTGCCTAAAATTTGGATTCTCTTTCTCAGATCAATTAAACGGAATTACCTTGAATATGTTATATTTTTTACATGCTATTTGTAACATTAATCTCTCTGTTAAGGCATTACAGAAATCATTGTTTATTAGTAAATTAACATTACAGTCAACAAATTCTGAACTACTACATTGTTCAGGCCAAGTGTAGAGTCAGAAGCAAAGCCCTAAATGAGAACTGAGGTTATGAAATTGTGCTCATTTGTTTGTTGGTACTAACGCACATGTCAAAGGCAGTGATGGCATGTAGCACTGGTTGAATGACAAGTGGCAGAGAAAAACCTGTCAGTTCACCAAAAATCTTACATTGAATCTGGGCCTCTGTGTTGAGGAACTGTTATACTGAGTTGTGGAACAATCCACATTTTCCATAGACTACAGAAAAATCGTTTGACTTTAGATTATAGAAACAGAGGAATGAAACTGATGATTAAAAGAGCCTGGATTTTGTCATGTTATTTTCCTGTACTCAGGTGTTGCTAATATAGGGGCTAGGCTGCAGTATGGGTGTGGCATTGATGGTAGCATCTAGAATGGATGGTACAGATGTTATGTAAGTTCTGGTACTGGTAGTGTCTAGTATTTGTCATGTGTTGGAATAAGGGACGTTAATGTTTGTGTCTGATGGTGCATTGTCACCCCCTCTACTCTGTAGTGATTCTATACCTGAAAATTAATTGTTAAGTTTAAGTAATCATGTAACTAGAGTCCAGATTTTATAGGGTTAAAAACTGCACCGTTTTACAATATTTTGTTTGATATGTGGCATTATTGCCACAGTCTTCTGATAAATTTTGGAATACAATACATTTTTTTCAACCACAGTTTTGAGCATTTATTGTCATCATCATCATTCATTAATATTTCTACAATAATTGGTAATTTGTAGGTGTTTAAGTGAAATATATTATTGTCCATTCTCATTATGTATTTTTACCACGTTTTTGGTCCCAGTTACTACACAAGTTTTAAATATATGGGTATATGTGACCGTAGTCTTGACAATTTAGTACAACAAACATTTAATAATATTCTATTGTGACAGATATGGTAAAGTTTAAAGGGGTTTTATCAGTTTGTTCAGTATAATGCATTGAATTTTTTTGTTAGTCCTTTGGATCTATCATAAGCACTTTTTATATTTGTTTGAGTTTCAGAGTTTTTATGCCATATTTTTTAATATATTTTTCTTATAAAATCAAAATAGTTTACATATTGTGTTTCCTCTATGATACATAGAGGTATTCCGCTTTGTAATGTCTTTATTGTGCCTATTTTAATATCTTTTGTTGCTGTGTACATAAGATAGCTGGACTCTAGTTACTGTTATAGTCAAATAGTGCTAGACCTAGTAATTCTAGAAGTACCTAACCACAAAAATTTACACTAGTTAAAAAGTACTTAGAAATACTATAGTTCAGTATCACACAACTTGGAAATCTACATGAGATATATAGGTACTGTAACTACAGTCTTATTTGTGTACTGGATACTTACATCAATTGAAAAATTACATTATTTGCCCAGATTTTTTTAATATAAACACTTATCAAATCTCCCCCCTTTCCCCACCCCTGTTAAAATATGTAAAACATGTCTTGTTATTATGATCAGCGAGAAGTTAAAATAACAGTATTTTTAGGATGATCTTAAAATGAGATTAGCTGTTATCAACATATCACCTGCATTGGTTGTGAATCCCTAGGCTGTGCTTCAGGTGAGAAGGAAAATATGTTGAAATAAAATCAATAAATCAGTCTGAAATAAGTATGTTGAAAAGAAACTGTTTCACTTCTACTGAACTGATGGATTTATGGTGGACTCAGCTGGTTGTTATCACATGACAGTTTACTCAACAAAAAACATACTTAAGAACAAAACTGTCCTAAATGTGGTGGTGATATTTACTCCACTACAGATGTAATGCTTATGCCATCATGATTCAGTCACCAGAGACTCTTATATAAAACTGAGGTCCCCATTTGCCTGTTGTGAAAATGAGACTGGTGTTAATATAGTAGACACTGGATGAAATGCATTACCCATTGTGCCCTAAATCCACAGTAAAAATAATTTTGTCCTATCCTGTTCAGCTTCAAGCACCAGAAATAATGAAAGTGGTTGAACATTTCAGTAAATAAATTGTAACTTTATCAGTTTAATTTAATACTACTTTCAGCCTAGTTCCTTTATGTAATAAGAACAGACAGTGTTATAATATTATATCCATATGTCTCTCCCCCTGTTATAACTTTTGAACTGTTCGATGGAGTTTAAAGAATCTTGGTATGCGCATCTTGCCATTACATGCATCACCTCATTTGTTCTTCATAATTTCCGGCTGTCTGTAAAACTAAAATGGTTGTCATGTGTAGTGTTTTTGTAGAATATAGTACATGATGACTATAAGAAATCTATATTTAATCTTTCTGTTTGATGGTGATAACTAATTAATCGTCAGGTATATATGTGTAACATTTGGTATGTAAATATATCATAAACACAGCTGCAAATTCTGTATGAAATGCCATTATATTACAAACATGGTTATCTTCATTAGCGTTATTGTTGCAGTGGGATCAGACTATGTCTCAGTGGAGCTGTAGCCACTAATGCCCATTATACATCCCCCAGATGATATATGATAGAACGTGGAGCAACAGTGGTATGATAATGACATGGGGAAGCCAAAGAACTTGGTGAAAAACCTGTCCTAATGCCACTTTGACCCTCCATAAATTTACATGGATAGCCCAGAGCCTCCATGGTGAGAAAGTTGTGATTAATCACATGAGCTATGACATTGCAAGACATGTTGATCATGCAGGACTTTGGTGTTACATTTTACAAATTTAACATAATGATAATGTGTCCTAATATATGAAGAAATTATACATATAAATGAGTAATAAATTGTATAATTGCTACTATATAGTTCCCACCAACCTCACAATATATAAATTTAAGCATTTCAAGGAGAGTATTGATTGTTAGTTATTTCCATAACTTCTTGTTTTTTATGAATGTAATTCCAGTCTGACAAAATGTTCTTTCTTCAATATGTTGCTGCTTTGCAGTGATGAAACAAGTGTTATCTAAACTGTTTTTATTGAAGTTCTGTTTCAAAGCTTAACCTGAAATTATTTCATATTTTTCATGGCAGGCATATGGAGTTGCACAGTGAAAGAATAATATTGATGCCTAGTAATATAACTACTCTTATAATTATATAAAATTAAAACTAGCAAATTCTGTCTTTGTAGTTAAGCTTAAATTTTAATGAATGCAACTAACTGGAGAATCTTGGGGCTCAATGTTGTGCAATGTGACTGGTGCAAATTGTGTGTGTTACTGTTTGAGATGGCAAACCAATCATGGAAGGGAACTGTATTATTACTTAACTTTAGTTTACTCTAGTTCATGTGAGTAGATTATGGGAACTCCATCCATTTCCTTAGAATTATTTAGAATTAGTTCATAGTACTTACATAGTTTCTATATTCTGGTATAGCTTGTGTTTTTCAATGTGGCCTTCTTACAATATTTAGTATATTTTCTAGTTGACTGAAATTTGGTTACATGTTAACACATTAATATGTTATTAATTTATGTAACACAAATTCTTTATAGGGGCAATTAGAACCACTGATCCAAGCAAATAGAAAGTTCATAATAGTATTTTCTTCATGCATGTACTTTATCCAGTAAGAACAATAGGCTCATTATTAAAAAGAATGGCATCTCAGTTATTTTTGATGCTGTAGTGATTAATAATCTATACAGAATACTTGACATTTAAAGCCTTGTGGTAAAATTAAATAGTAGGTTTTATAGTCAGTAACAATAAATATATTATGAATTTTTCCCCTTTTTTATTTTTTCTGTACACTGTAGAACCAATCAGTGAATTGGATTCATCAAAACCCAATAAAAAGTGTTTTTATCATGGGCTAAAAGCTTGAAACCTGCACTAGATTCCCAGGAAGGAAAACCGATAAAATAACAAAGTGTTGCCAAAAACTATAAAATATCTATCATTTTTATTTAAACATATCAATTTGCTATTTTAATTCTGAATTACACTTTTTTTCCTGTAAAATGTATTGTAACCTTAAGTTCTCTTAGCATAAAGGTCCTAAAACCAAACTGTTATATCAGAAAAGACAGGGACCTAAGTGTTAAAGGTTGATTTCATGTTGTGTATAACTACGGTAAAGTGGCACCCTACATAATACCATTCAAGCTCTTTATTACAAAATTCATTGATACAAAGCATAGTTTATTAATCAGTAAATTTACTATTGTAGCACTATTACATAATCATATAGATTTCAAATAATACATCTACATTCGTATGTGAATTATTTATTTGTTTTTATAAAAAAGGGCATAATGATTAAAAGGCTATTAGTGATAGGAAATAAATAATTGATTTAGCTCTAATCAGGGTTTAGTAACATATTTTTAATGCATGGTAACCAGTATTTTTCAAGATTTGGGCCATAATGTCCATCCATCTTATACAGTGCAGTGTGGGATACTCTTATTAGCATATGTATGAGTATAATCCTTGTATTTATGTTATAGCATAACTCCCTATTGTATGTATTTGAGAGATGTGCAGTACATGCTGTTACGTAGATAAGTTAACTGCATTAGTGTGTTCAGTTAGAAAATCAGTTTAATGTAATTTTGTGCATGATTCTTGTTGCATGCTCTTTTATTATTATATTTCTTGCATGGCACTGAAATGTATTTATAATAATGTTTAATCTGTTGTTATTTCTTCATTGGCTACCTAGGATTTTTTATTGTGTTTAACATTACTTTCTCTGTTCTGTTAAATATGAAAATTATTTTTATTATACATATAGCCCTATGAAGAGGAAATTTTATAATATTAAAATATTTTTATACCCTGTTTACTGTAAGCAGAATAATTCGGTTTATGAACATCAGCTTAATGTGATAAGTATTAAATATGGTAGTTTGAAAATTATGCCATTCTTAGAATATTGCCAAATAATAAATTCAGAAAACTGTTACAAATAAATACTGAAGATAAAGCAATTACTTATGATTCCAATATAGTCTTAATTATTGTCTGTAGTTTCTTCACTTACCTGATTCATAACTGTAACAAAAGTAGTGAACGGCTTTTATATGTAACAAATGTAAATGCTTATTTATGTATTGTATTGGTAATGGAGACATGTTTTATGCTGTCAGGTGATGGAGAACATCATCAGTTCATGCCACCCATCTCCTGATTCCCTCCCAGACCAACACCTTCATCCACTAAGCTACCCAGGGCACATGGTACAGTCCAGGTCAAGATCACCCAGTCCAAGGTAAATGAACTGATCACTTCGCAATTTTCTGTCACAGTGGCATAAGAAATTTATTTATTAATACTTTCTGAGCATGAAGCAGGAGTACTAAGTACTTGACCATGATGTGTGAGGGTATATTTATCAAACAATGTATTAAATTGTAAAAAACACAAAATAGTGTAAGTAATTTATTTATCTTAAACTCATGAGATAAGGAAATTGCTATGAAATTAATCATTTTAAGTGAATATTAACCCTTCAGTGGCAGCCGACCTCCAATCCTGGCATAGACGTCATTTTTATCACATGATGCTGGCTTGTGTACGTAGTACAGACCAGGTATATGGAGTTTAAATCACTCCACTTCACAGGGTAGATGACCATTAAATTGCTGTCATCACTGAAAGATTGAGAAACAATTTTTTTTATGTAGGTGGAACCTTAAACAATCTTGGTTATTTCAGCAATCTTTTAGTGAAAATTTGGTAAAAATGCCTCATGATAAAGGAGAACATGTGCACTGTTGCTATAAAATTCTGTGAAGTAAAAGTATCCACTATAAGGTGTTTGTTACATTTTACACCAGCAAAAACACTGGTGATATGTATCAGTCTAATGTTAAGTGAATGTTACTGTACTCATTTGTCAAACATTTATTATGTGTTTTGTAGCAGAGGAGGACATTCACCAACACCAATAGGGAGAAGCCTGGGTGGCCAACACCATGACGTGAGGTTAATTGACACCGTGTCCAATGTTGTGGATATTGTAAAACACGAACATGCTCATGGTCATGGTCACAGCCACAACAGAAGGCAAGACAAAGGTAAGCATTCTCCCTTTTCATCAGGGGGTGTGAAATCCTTCCTTCTTGTGAGTCTCAGATTTGCAAACTTTTAACAGAAGTAATTTTACCACATCTTATTATTTACTTTACTGTGTCATGTAGACACCTGGAAGGATTTCCTGCAAAGACCATGACTAAGTCTTATGACTTGCAGCAAAAAACTGAGCATCAGTTATTGGTCTCATATACCCCCCATCAATTTATCCCTTTAAATTATTTTTATTGTATAGAATACTGGTCTCTGTACAACGTTAAACTTACAGTTTATTTAAAAAACTTTTAATCAGAGGAAATCTACTTCTAAGATGTCTACTATATTATGAGATTCCATTATATGTACTTATTAATGGAAAGAATTAGAACTTTAGTAAATATATTATAGCTCATTGAGATATGACAGGTTCTATCCATCATTATTGTGTTATTATAAACTTATGTAATGAATACGTGTTAGGAACATATGGAGTAATGCAAAAATACATTAAAATTGTCTCTGAAATACTCATTTCATAAGTATAGCACATGAAGGGAGAGTATTTCATATTGAATCCTGATAAATATGTAATTTAAATATTAGTCCTAAAACTTTTCGTTGTTAGGACTCTTTCCATCGTCTGTTTTCAAAATTCACGACGTTTCGGAGGCTGGTTCTGTCTCCGTCTTCAGGTGAGAGGTATCCAGTCTGTTGGGTCCCTTAGAAAGATCTAGTCTCTGTCACTGGACCAGAAAACGACGAAAAGAGTCCTGACAACGAAAAGTAGCTGTAAGTAGGTGTAAGCTAGAATTGAATTAAATATTAGTGCTTATTTCTAAGAATTAATTCATGTGTCCAATTGGTTCTTAAACTGTTCTGTACCTCACAGTTTGTTTTTTCTTTGGTCACACATAAGGCAATGATTTTACCTACATATCAAAATGGTTTACCATGATGCAATTTAAATAACTTTTTATAATTATATGTCCCTGATTTGGCAGTGCACCTAAATTCACACCGAGGACATATTGATAAGGAGTACTATATAATTCTGTATATATTATTACACAGTAATACTGTACTGATTTATATATTATTAGAACATATTTTTGTGTCTTTAGAGCTATGTTGCTCATTACAATTAATGCCAGTTTTATCACTCTTTACTTCAAGAATATCCCGAAGAAGATGGTATGATAAAGTATCTATACCTACAATATTATGTGTGTATTGTAAATTTAAATTATTTATCTCTTTATTTTTTTATTTCTCCTTCCTTCATGTAGAGTAATTTTCCATTTTCTGAATTCTACAATCATGCCATGTAACCTGCATTTTCTTTGTCATGCTTAGGTATATGTTCTACAAATAATGCTACATTTCATATCAGTTTGAAATTTAGTTATTCTGTGAAATATTGGTTTTTCATATGTAAGGTACATAAGATTTATTATGTTATGCTGCTTCAATAATTAAGGTGGCTTGGAAGTACAGGTAGCCCTCGATTTACGCCGGGATGCGTTCCTGGACGAACCGACGTAAACGGAATCTTCGTAATTTGAAACTCTTTTATAATGTAAATCAACGGGAAGTCAATGGCATGCATTCCCAGCACCCAAACATTGACGAGTAATATAATGGCATTACATTTAAAGCTCTGAAATAACGTAAATAAAGTAAAGGGAATTTAAAAAATATATTTTATACACTTACAATCGGCAATTCGTTGGTCCCCGCGATTGACTGCGATTCTTTCATGTGATTGATGTGTACAGTCATCTCAGCTGTTATGCGATAGTTGCTTTCATGTAAGACGCCGACCTATAGAAAATCGCGTAGTAAAAATAACCCCGGTACCTCCGTAGAGATTAAATTAGTCCTTTGAAAGTTTAAAGCGCCAGGAAGGAAATTGCATAAGAGCAAACTCGCATATGCAAAAGTTTGCATTTCACAAACAGCTTTTACCGATTCATCGATCTCATTGGAGCAAATTCGCGTTAATGAAACATACGTAATTGCAGAGATGACTGTATTTATAATTTGTATTCTTAATCAGCGATGTAAGAATTACGATTTATTAGAAGAATCAGTACGAGATACATTGTAAAACGTTATAAATAATAGTAAAATACATTTTTTCACTTTTTGACTTGCTGGTTTCAAATCGGTGTTATTCTGAACCGGCGCAAATCGAGGGCTACCTGTACACGGAATATTAAATGTTAGCGGTTGATACATTATCCTCTGCTTTAACATAAATAGGCAGCAGTGTCACATAACCACAAAGAATATACCTGGGATGTACTATGGGTGGTCCTTGAGTCCTTGTAACAGTAGCATACTGCTACAGTTAACACAACCACCAAGGAGCTCCATAGCACAGGGATTTAAATCTCCTATTCCCATGTAATAAAGGTTAAATTATTTAAGAAATTTAAGTACTGATATCTATGAACAATATTTACATAAAATTCAAGCTGAAATGTCAAAGTCTTTAGTAAATTGTAGAAATTAGGAGAAGATTATATTCTGCAAATTCCCGGTATTACTTTATATTGTCTCCATACAGTGCCACAAACAAGCTGACAGTATAAAACATAATTCAGATGACTTACGGTTTTGTGAGCTATGCAACAATGCTCTGTAACAAAGAGAGATACTGTAGGACTGACATTAAATCATCTTGATGTTAGTATTATATGGAGGGATCATTAATTCCTACCTACCCATACACCATTTAACAAAGCTAAGTTTAAAAATGCTCTCATAGTGCACTTAAAGTGTCAGAAGTTTAATATTTTATTAAACTAAAGAACGTGAATAATTCTCTTGACATTCTTATAAAAGAGAAGTAGTTTGTAGTATATTATTTTGCACAACATATTGAACTTGAGATTCACTTATTGTACATACAGGTCTATTGTTACAAAACATATTGCACTACAGATATATTACACAAAGTACAATAATTATTTTCTTTTGTATTTCTTTATATTCACCATATCAAAAAATGTTTTGAATACAAATTGTGTCTTAATGTGATAATGAATCTACTACTGCCACTAGAATGCCTGATAGGGTTATAACTTACTCTGAAGCCACCTTAATTTGATTATTGGTTTAGTTGTCTCTTAAAACGCAGTATGGTGCTGTTAAGTTCAACCGTTGATTTTAATTATATCAATCAGTTCATAAATGAATAATACACAATAAAATATACACTCTTTTTAATAGAAATGCCAACATTTTATCTTATTTACTTTAATTTATTTTTAATGATGACCAATATTAATGACTGATAACTGAGACTGATACAATTTTAAATTATGTTTCTTTTTAAAAATATTTTTTTTATTGAGTTTTATCACATGGTACGATTTTTTTAGGTTTATTTTATTCCAGTACATATATGTTTTCATTGTGATATACTGTTCATAAATTTACAGTTTGTGATCAGTAGGCCCATTTTAAATAATTTAAATTGAGGTTTTGTTAATGAGCTGGTATATTAGTAAATGTAGCATTGTTGAGAAGTGGCATATCATTCATGGATAGCTGTGTCTCAGTCTTTCCTATGAGCTCTGTATTCCATGAGATCAATATGCTGACATTGTAAGAAAGGTCTTTACATCTTTGCTTCATTACATTCCCTCCCTTGTCATAAAAAGAAACTAAACTTGTGTTTAACTCATATATGGGCTTGATAGAGTTCAGTGGTTATATTTTCTATAATCTTAATGTGTAGATAGATCTGAGATTTGAGGTTCTCGTGGCATTGAAGGTGATGATTGTGATCTTTTGCGTTGTGCCACAATATATAGACTTGTAGGTGGTTACCAACGTTTTGACATGGAACATTGAAGTTCATATATTGTTTCCAATGAGCAGGTTGGAGTAACATCAATGTATCAGATGTGTATTTGAAGAGGTAACTAATCTGAATTTTGTATGAGACACTTTCTGTTCTGTTTGAGGAGTTCTATACTTTTCCATCCTTCAGGATAAATATTGGGATAGGTCATGACTGTTTCTTATTTGTTTGTGGTTTATTTAAAAATGCTTTTTCAGTAGCTCAGACTATATAGCACCAAATGAGAGGTTGACAGTGAATTGGAAAGGATGTGGAAGGAAGCAGTTGTGTCCTAATTTAAGGTACTATCCCAGCATTTGCCCAGAAAGACTGAGGAAAACTATGAAAAACCCAGTCAGGGCCAAGATTTGAACCCAGTACCTCCCGAATATGAAGCAGGAGTGTTAACCACTCAACCACGACATTTGGTATGACTGTTTCCTCTGTAATGCTTTCCATTTCACCATACTTGACTTTCCTGTTATATAATTTTACGACACACAACCTTGCAATTGATACATCACCAATAATTTCTCCTCAGTGAACTGATTCAGTCATTACATTTTAAATTTAAATTGCAATCAATTAAATTAAAACTGATGTTTGTGGTTCTCATGGCCAAGAAGGTCATGAGCAATTAAACACATGAGATAAAGTGGAATGGAATTAGTTCCCAGTATTAGTAAAATTCTGGTTCTGGTGTTGATTGAAAATAGTATTTTAATATTCTCTTAGAGTTGTAGTTAATTAATTAACAACTACTCCAATCTTGTAGTACATCACTTAAATAGTCAATTGTTATCACTTCCTGCTTCTTCATGCTGTAGCCATGATATATTACATCATTACCCAATGAACATAAATGATGCACAACATCTCATAATTATTGGTGCATTCATTGCCTCCTATTGAAAGTGAAGGCTTTGCTGGTTGAGGTAGCAGTAATATTCTAGGTTTGTGCTCGAGAGGTGTATTGTTTGAATTTAAATTAGTTACCATCTATCTTAATAGATTTTTCATTATTTTCTCAGTCTCTACAAAGAGTTTCTGGGACAATACCCTGAAATAAATCATGACTTCTTCCTTCCTTCCATATCCTTACATACTCACTGTCATTCATGGACATATTAAATGCTGTTTAACATCTTTAGCTGAAACAGCATCATTAAATAAACTTAGAAGCAGTCAGTGATCACATTGTAAATCGAGAAACTTTTCTCAGTATTTTAATTGAATTTGATTGGCATTGAAAACTACCAAGTCCACTTTTCTTCAACCATTTTAGCATGTCAGTGCAATTCTTTTTACCTTGGAGTTTGTCCTTACACATACAGAGTGGTAACCTTGAGAGCATACATTTTATTATTTCTTTATTTCAAAAGCATGATTAGGAAGCAATGTTAATATTGTTTGATGAAAATTTATTTTTTCTGTTTGTGTAGAAGATATGTGAGTCAGAAGCATCACACTGTATGCTGGTAAAGACAAAATGTAAAAATTTCCACAATTTGCAGGCATGTTAACAACAACCAGTTTTCCCATATTCTAGTGATTCACGTATGCCTATTTATATCCTACACCTATTTGTATCACATCTTGATGTAATATTCTGCTCAAGATATTCACACATCTAATTTCACAAGCAGATAGTTTATAAAAAACTGCATGACAGTCTGAGATTAATGTTTATTATTGTTATTGTTGTATAATGGTACTACTATTCTTTGTAACCATTTTTGTTATTCTGTACATCATCATGATCGTGATTATGAAGCCATGATAATGTATTTTGTCTAATGTATACTGCTGTCTCATAGTTTCATAACTACTCTTGTGTTGAGACCCATTATTTTAGACTCAAGGCAAATTTTGAACATTAACCTCCCTCATAAATAAAAAGTACATGAAGAAATGCCCAAGCATCCCATCATGAGGTGTATAGGAGAAATAAAAATAATTCCACATATTTTTAATATAATGTTATGTGAAAGTGAGGTTAGCTTTATGATGTGGTCAATTTGCTGCCCCCTGCCCATACTAGGAATCAGACTCAGCTGTCCAGTACGTAAACAGAAATAAAAAATAGCTATGAAGATATTAATTTATTTCAAACATTAAAATAAATCACATCAGCTTGTAAACTTCCTAGAATTCTTTCATCATGCACAATCCTTTTAGGTGCTTTATGACTTTCTTGACAGTTAACACTAGTGTGGATTGTATTTGGTTTTTGGCACATTGTAGATGTGGGCTGCATCTGCCCCACCTATTTAGATTTTATTTTATCTTTTCTATAGCTGATTTTCTCTTCCTGTTTTTCCTTTTATTATTATTATTTTTATTTCCTTCTCATTTTCCTGCTCCTGTCACGTAGCTTGCACCTTGCAGATTTCCAACCCCTCAAGTCCTTCAAAAGTCCATTTACTCTCTGTGCTTCTTTATAAAAGTTTTGTACATGGTTTTTCTTATATATTTTAATTGAAAATAAACAGTGTAACAGTTTGTCAAGCAGAAGCTGCAGATTTATCAAACTGCCTGCTTCGAATACTGTAGAAAAAATTTCAGCTTCAGAGGACTCAAGAATTTTGTGTAGTATCATGGAAGACATCCTTGAAAAGAAAGGTGTTCACAGAAATTAAGTTTATCTGCCTTCTTAATTAAAAACTTGTTTATGTAATAGTATTTTGGTATAAAAATGGCTAACAAACCCTTGAAAAATGCAACAAAAATCACATTTTTAGTAGTAACCATAACAGATTATACTTATATTCATGATAAGGTTAAGAGAATTTAATTTCAGGGATTGCTTACTATCATTCAGTTCAAAATCCCATCTACTATCTAAAGACAAAAATATGGAAAATTATAATTTTGCTTTCTGTTATATTTTGGTGTGAAACTTTATCTTCTACCTAACATAATTACATACACTGGAGTGTTTGAAAACAGGGTTCTGAGGAAAATATTTGCAGTCAAGAGAGAAGAAATAACAGTAGGATGGAAAGAACTGCATAATAAGAGGCATTACAATTTGTAGTCCTCACCACAAAATATGAGGGTGATTAATTCAAGGAGGATTAGATGGACAGGAAATGTGACATGCATTAGTGAGATAATAACTGCATACATTTTAATTGGAAGAGACTGCTTGGGAGGTCTAGGTGTAATGAAGGACAAAATTAAAATTCATCAGAGAAACTGGGCATGAACATGTTGACTGGATTCAGTTGGTTTATTCTGGTTATGGTCTCCCATGAAGACAATAATGAAACTTCTAGTTCCATAAAAGGTACTGTGTTTCTTGACCAGCCGAGTGATTATCACAAACTCAGGCAGGATCCTGCACAATTGAGTTGGTTGGTTGAGTGGTTAGATGATTGATTGGTTGGTTGCTTGCTTTTTGATTTCCTGCTTGATTTGTTGTTAATTACTTACATGGTTAGTTAATATTAGGATTCATTTTGTTCTTATGCACAGTATTTGAAAAGAGATTAGTTGAAAATGCACACAAATAAGGTGTTATGTCTTTAGGATAATTCATCCTCATGGGTGTGTAGACATCTGTAACAGTTAGCTAGTAGTTACTTCAAAACATTCAGATGATGGTCGGTGGTTCTTAGGAATCAATATTATTAAACAGTAGTCATTAAACAGTAGACCTGGCAGGCCAAGAATCTCCTGGCTTCAGAACCTAAAAACTTGGTTCTCGATGTCCACTGGAGGGTTGTTTCAAGTAGCAGCCAGTAAAGCTCAAATTGCTATGCTGATCACCAACATCCGGAACGGATAGGCACTTTAAGAAGAAGTCAGGTTGACCGAAGTACTTGCTGTCGTAATGAACGTATCACTTATTTGTTGTATCACTACAGCATGCTATAAAAGCCAGTGGCCTGTACAAACCCATATTATTCAGAGTTTAATCAAAATAAAAGATATACAAAGGAATCATTTGCCAAAAATGAACTGACTAAACAGTAAGGCATTTTATTTTCCATTAAGGTAATCCATTCACATTCAGTGGCTTTGGTTTTATAGATTCAGAAATATTACCACATTTTGAATTCAAATTATATTTTACAGAATGTAGACCTACCCCAGAATTCTGAACTTGAATTCACTTTTTAAGTTGTGAAACTTGCTAGATCATGTTGTCTGTGTTATGACTGTGGTGTAATGTGGTGTTCCAGTATCATGGTCAGCTTCAACGAGCCCAGTGAGGACACCCAGCCCCAGCCACCCCTATTACCCCGCATCCAAATTTACAAGGCAATATGGCACAACAAGTTTGGAACAGCGATCGCGCTCACCATCACCTCTGAGAACTGGGCCTGGACCAGCAAGTCAGCCTCGGCCCCACAATTCCCATTATCAACAGCAGATTTCACATCCAATACAGCAGCAAAGCTATCCAGTGCTAGCTTCTCGAAGGGGCCAAGGTCGTCGACTTCCTGACACTCCAAGCAAGCCCTCAACACTTCAGCTGCGGCCTGCATCCATCAACTTCCCCAAGCTGAATGCATCACCAACCCATTGTCCCATAGGTCCAATGCCTCTGGGACCTTCATCTCAACAACAGTGCCCTCTGAGCTTCGAACAAGCAGTAGCTATTGGCCGTGGTGGACGCATGCTACCCTCTCCTGTTCCAAATGGTTACAAGCCTGGCCAGCAGCGGAGGAGTCGACACAGTGACTCTGATGATGATGACTGGTGCTAGCCTAACCTGAATTAACCTTGCAGTAGACATGGCAGCAGTTCATTTAGTTATAATGAGTGCTTCAATCAAACCCAACCTAATCCTTCCTCTCAGTGATATCAGTACTAACCTAACCTAACCTAACCATGGGTAGTTGGCATGTATGGACTTGTTGGCTTCCCCTTTTTCACATTAACAATGACTGACTCTTAGAATGTTACATGCTAGGTTAGATTAATGAGCCAGTAAATTGTAGTATTTTAGTATATGACCAAAGACAAGATGACCTGAAGGTGGAATCCACTTTCTTAACCATACATACAAACCAAGCAACTAAAAATGATGCTAGGTTAGGTTGGGTTATTAGTGTGCAGCTTTCCCAGAAGATGTAGTGACACTGAGTGACAGTAGCTACCTACTGCATCCCCTATGCTAGGCAGCAAAACAGTGACCTGTCAGCCAACTGCTAAAAACAAGATTGAGAAAGACATTTTGTGGCCTGCTGGGGCCAGTCTCCACATGAATTCTTGCATACCAGCAAGTTTTTTACTGCCAACTTTAAAAATAACATGGTTCAAAAAGAAAACAATTTTGTCCAAAACTGTTTTCAACATGAAACATTTTCAACTAAGCATTCTCATAACTTCCCCTCAAGTGCTTTACAAGTGATTGTGTTTTGTTCATTACAAAACTTACATTTACGTTTTTTCTGTGATAAAAATCTAGAAGGATATGTGAAAAATTATTATATGAAATAAAATATTATTGGTGCTCAGTTCTGCCAACAGAGAAGAAAATTTAACAAAAAAAGTTGCATGTAGTTGACTTTCAGCTGTAGGGAATTGTTACCAAGCTAAACAGTATTTTGGAATGAAGGTCCAAGCCATGGCAGCTGGAACAAAGTGTGTCATCATGCAGTCTTTATTGACTTATGGCCAGTGTACTGAGCATTAGGGCCTAAAACGTTATTGTGATGCAGAAGGAACCAGGTCCTGACTTTGTGGTTATTGATATTTCATCGACAGTTCTCAAGACTGATGAAGTCTTTTAGCTTTGGTTCCAGTTTATATTATAAACAATGAGCCAAAGACACATTGTTCAACTTGTTCTGATTTTCAAAGGGTACACTTGTTGCTATTAGCTAATCTTGGTTCATAACACTTTCCACTATAATTATGATTAAGAAAGAAGTGTGACAAAGTTGCCTTAACAATATGAATTGATTGTGTGTTTATTAATTTCAAGTTGGTACAGAATCAAAACATTTTATATATCGCTAATAACTATTAAAACATATGGCATAGTGTGTATGTATGCGTGCGTGCATATGTGTGTGTGTGCGCGCGCACATGGAGGTATGCATGTTTAAAATATCTTGTAGCCCTCCCATTCATTGCATGCACAGAAAAATTGGTTTAAAATTTGCTTGACATATTAAAAACTATAATAGCTGTGCCACAAAGAGAATTAAGCTACTGTTTTAAAAAACAATTTTAACACAGAGACATAAAAATGGCATCTTTCAAAATCCAAATTAATGTTATTCTGTTCTTTGTAAGTTCTAAATTTGGAGCCAATTATCATTGGGAAAATCACCACATATGTCATGAACCTGACTCACATCCCAGTGGCATACTATCTGTTAAACTATGTCCTGTATCTATTAGTTTATTTCTTCAGATACTAAGTTCTATTATATTTGCTAAATTTTGTCTTTGTAAACAACAACCAATGTGCATGCCAAACATGTTTCCCTTACTGTATTGTTCTGTACATATATTCACATTTTCTATACATAATAATAATAATAATATTAATATTAATAATAATATTTATTACAAAGTTTCACTGCAAACTAATTAAAAACCTTGGGATTGAAACAGCAACATACCCATTTAATATTGCAGAGACAACAAAAATATTAAAAATAGATTAGCTAACAAACCAGAATTCCATTTGTCCTGTTATATGCAATTGTTTATTAACTCAATTTAAAATCCTCATATTTTTGACAAGATTGAATTTCAGCTTCTTTTTAGGTATGTAGCTTTTTATGTAAGTGAAATTGTTCCAGGGGAAGAAACTTTGGGCTATGTGTGACACATTTTTAGTACAATCAGGATATAACCAAAATGTCCTGTTATGTTCAAGAAATTTAATCTTCATAATCATCACCACTTTCATCTTTCTAAAGTAAATTGTATCACTTAGAGGTATTTAAAAGAAGAACAAAATTCCATTCATAGGTTTTCAAACTACCACAATGCAATGGGCAGATTTAAAGTACAACGTACTAGTAGAAAATAGATGTTATATGAGAAATTACTTGTAAATTGGGTAATTTCACTTAGGAGGTAATTGGGACCATCCCTGCCACCAAAGCTGCATCATTGAAAACTGTAAGTGTGCAACCTTTACACTCTCATTTGTAAGACATCACTAAACTGTCTTAAGGTGATAGTTTTGTGTATCTTGTATTTATGGATGTAGCATAAATGTGGAAATTGATGACAATCGCTATCATCAAACTCATATTCACATCAGTTATTGGTTTGAACTGATTGATGGTGTTACCCCCATAATTAAACCTGAGTTACGTAGATAACTAATATAGTAGAGTCCTGATTATCCAACTTTCAGATATTTGACATTCTGTTTTATCTGACATGCCATGTCTGAATGTTCTACTGTATCAACAGTCAATCCAGCATCTAACAGAATGAATCACACTTACTCACCTTGCACCTTCTGCATTTTATGTATTCAGTTGCTACAGACATACTACTGTTCAGGCACTGATGTGACCTTGCCCTAAAGAAAAGGAGGCTCAGAGTCAAATACCCATTGTTAATTTCATAAAAAATAAACTTTCTCATTTAAAGATTTACTTTATGTTGAATACAATTTTTGTGAGATTTTTCTTTTGATACCATATTGTATTTTATTCATAATTTAATAATATTTTAAAATTAGTTATAAACAGAGCTGATATTTACCCTTGCCTTTTCATTAGTCTTCCATGTTATCCAGCATTTTCAATTATCTGACCATTCTTCAATCTCATTTAGGTCAGATAATCAGGACTGTACTGTACATTAAGATTTAAGAAATTGAAATCAGAGGCACTCTTTTAGTACAGGCCCTGGTATACACTTCATCTACTTTCAGATATCTGAAAGACAAACTCTTTTAAATACTACAGTTTCAAATTATAATTTGTTGATTTACACATTGAATATTGCACACATGAAGCTGGTGAACACAAAGAGGAGAAATATACAGAATGTATAATCAATAGTTGATACATGCTGTTTTGATAAAAGAATAAAAATTGTTGCATCATCCCAACTTCAACCTAAATGAAAATATTTGTGTGTATGGCCCCTATCCTAATCCTCTTCTTTAAGTTACCAATATATGTTTAGTTACAGACATCATCCACCAAGAAATTACATACTTGTGTTGGCTGTGGCAATGCTAAGAACGTGTCACACATGACTTGCTCATTCTCTTTCCTTTCAGTTATTATCTGACCATTTTCACAAGACAGTCCACATGTAAGGTGTGCAGTAGGCTGTCACATTATGTTTTCAGCTTACATCAAGTTGTGTCATGATGTATATAAAACTGCAACATTACTGTAGCACCTTACATTAGAAGTAAAGTTTTCATGCCTTCTTTGTAACTGAAAAATTGAAACCTATGCCTTCATTTATGGTGTGACCTGTTTGTAAGGTTCATTAATCTAATGGTTTACTTTAATGTTAGATCTTTGCTTACTTAGACCATTACTGCCTGGCAGTAACTGCATTGAAATTTGTTCAGACTGGGACTGCCAGATGGCAAGCACATTAAAAGTATATTTTTCCATCAGTCGCTATGTTTGCATTGCTTGATATTCAAGGTTCTCACAGCAGAGATGATATTTATGGTGATCTTCTGGACTGTGATGACATGTGAACTTATAGGTGGGTACCAACATCTAGTAGAAACATCCTGCCTCCATCTGTGATAGTTACCCATTATGATATTACCTTTTATAAACGATGTCACATCTTATGTGCAATTCAACTGGCTGTGTGTGTGTGTGTCACATTAGCATACTGCTAAACCATTAACCCCAGAGTTAAAGTCCAGCTGTAGCCCCATAGTATGGAGATTTAAATAACTTTTTTCCCATGTGATAAAATTTAAAGAAGCAAAAAATGAACTTCCAGTATTATTACGGTCGATGTGAGTAAATGAGTAAAAAATAGAGAATATGAAATAAAAATTGGAAAGTAATTAATGTTACTGGTGATATTTTACTTCATAAATTGGTAAGCCACTGGATGACACTGTGTTCATATGCATGAAGACAGGTACTGTTAAGTTTCATTGAATGTCAGGGTTGAGTGATTAGCACTCCTGCTTCATATTTGGTAGGTACCAAAGTCAAATGTTAGCCTACAGACTGTCTTTTCTGGCAGATTGTTCATGGTTTTCTTCAGTCCCTTGAATTGGATGCCAAGTGAAAAGGAACTTTACAAACAGGTTGCATCATAACGTATTTCAAGTAATGTTTTCTTATAACTGTGTTGACAACAAGATTGAAAATAATTTCTGAAAAGTTACCACTTGACTTTATTCCAATATAATTTAAGAGGGATCTTAACATTTGCTGACATTGTTTATTATGCCTCAGCCTACCTTTCTGTTATCAGTTCAGTGATAAGGGGATAATAATGCGTTGTATAACTAGCTACTGAATCTTTAATGAAATTGGCATCTTATATATTAGTGGCAATTGTCTAGACACAACAAAACTTGCTACTGACAACATACTTTGCAATGCTTATTAATCGCATCAAGTTCGAGTAATCTGAGTGATAATCCTTTGATCTCAATAAACATTATTTGTAAAATCATTTCCAAGAGAGAGCTCATGATATGGTACTGTGTACTAAACAGTCTGCCTGTAATGCAAGAAACAGCACCCTTCATTTTGTTTGCATATGTTGTATCCAAACAGCTCAATTTGAATTTTGATTTAATAAATCAGAAAGGGACCAGAACTCAGTGACAAATATTGTTTCATAAACTATTGCATAATATCAGAGCTTGCTCTTGCATGATTTTTTGTAATTATATACTTTATCTTATGTCACTGAACTCATCAATTAAAATGATAATCTGATACAGTTTGTAAACCTTCAGGAAGTTATCCAATTTACAGTATACTATAAATACTTTTTACTTTAAAAAATGCTGAAGGACTACCTTTATAACCTCAGATTGCACATTCAGGTGTATAAACATTTGTCAGTGTGAGAAAGGCAAGTTTCCTTGGCTATGGTTTGGTTTTCCATGTTTGTAACTTATACCAACTATTACTTTCTCATTCTTAGTATTCTTTATCTGTTTCCTTCTTTATCATGCGCCTATGATAGAGCAAATGTCAATAAAGAAACTTAGAAAATTTTCTTCTTTCAAAAGCATTCCCTATGGAATTAACACACAAATTGACATCAGTAAGCATTTTATGTAGGCTTAATAACCTGGCTGTTGTTTCAAGCATGGTAAATTGTAAACTTTATATTTCAAAACTCGCATTTGTAAAGATACAAGAATATGTGTAAGACTTGCCAAGCATCTTAATATACCATATTTCACACATGTGATGGCACCAGAACTGTCCACTTAAAAATTCATTATGGCTGTTTCCTGAATTTATGAATAACAGATTCACCACTTCTAAGCAGAAAAGTAAAGCAAGTAATATACACTTTCTTGATATATGGTACTGTTTCATGATACTTCTTTTGGAAGGAGGTCCCTGTAAATTTTGCATACCAGAAAAAGGCTAAAATTTTAAGTATGAGTTTTGGCTTGGAAAGGAAACATGGATTACCATTTACTTAGCACTGGCTTTAAAATATTTCCTTTCACTATAATTTTGTGTAATATATTGGGTTGTTTCTCCTCTCAGTAAGAGATTTATGTTGTATCCTTCATATAGTATTTACATATTTTTAGTATTCTATCACCTGCAAAGAACCGATTCAAAAAATAAAGTTACTAATGTACTTAAAAAATATGAACCAGAGTACATGAGTGTCATGTTTTGAGTTAAGTTGTATTTTTTCCTCATTTATCTACAAAATTATTTTTATAAATAATGTCATAACATATACATTACAGAAATTCAAGGTTTTTATGGAAATGTAAATATGCCTTGTGGTCTTCTTGGTGACTACCAGCATTTCAGAGGGACATGTCATCTCCATCTTCAGAGTATAAAGAAAATATGAATGCATGTTATGTAAGTGTTATATTTTGAGCTATGTCATATGCAATTTCAATTACTAACAAGATTATTTTTACAAACACTGTCATAACAAATACATTTTATGGAGTAAGAAATTTGAGGCTTTTATGATAACAAAAATGTGGATTGCGGTCTTCTGTGTTGTGATACCATAAAATCTTGTAGGTGATTACCTATGTTTATTCAGTTTTTGACAGATAAGAAATAGAGTCTGTTAAAGGTTCGGTTTTATAATAGATTTGTGAAAATTAAATTAAGTAACTATCTAGTCATGGTTTCTGAGAAGCAGTTCAAAATACATAATTTTGTGATAAACTGCTATTAAGAATTCTTTTCAAAATACGTAATGGTGCAGCACTTGAGTATTGTAGTCTTCTGTCTTGGACACAATTTGAACAAAGTAATGAATATGGAAACAGATAAAAATTTATATTTGTGTTAAACAGCAGATCAATTAGTAGATGTTGAAATGAACTGCTAATATTCATAGGAAAGTAACTTTTAAAATACCTGCACTAATGATAAGATTTGTTCTGATATATATATAGACGTTTGTTCATAAATTTTCAATCCACTGAATGCAAGTGAATTATATAAACATCTCAGTACTATGCTTTACTGTGATTGGTTAATCTCATTCAGTTGGTCAGTTTTATTAGCCTATTTAAAACTGCCATCAAAATCAATCAGTTTGTATCACTTAATCATGGCTTCTAAATATTAAATATTTTGGGCTCAAGCTCCAAATAGTACAATGGAATATTCTATTGGAGGTAAAATGGTCAAAGCATGGTGCTAACCACTCACATTTCAGGAACAAAAAAAGGGGGGATATCTGAAGGAAAAAAATAATGAATTTGTAAGAAATGGTGATAAGAAAAATATCAGATACCTGCACAGATGCATAAATGACCTTAAGAAAAGTTACTAATCTTTAATTAACTTTATGAAAGATGAGAATGGTGATGTGCATGTAGATTAACACAATATTCTAAATATGTATAAAAAGTACTTTGGTCAACTTTGATTGATTGGGTTAACAATGTTAGATAGACTGAAATACACTCCTGAGCTTTAACCTACTTCTTCTGAGGTTAAGATAGCTATTGACTTCTCATCAGCATTAATATTAGAGTGCACAACTGCCCATTGCATTTATACCTACAGTTTTCAGAACATGTTTTTTTCTTAGAGCGGACCAATACAGGACCTTCAGACAGTCTATGTTGCTTCATCTGGACAGTCCGACATACTAGCCTCTGCTGATCCATTTTCCAATTTTTTTAGTGACCCTATTTTTCAGAGTATGTTGGTAGCACAATTTCAGAATCATATTAGAGTGAAACCCATGTGACTTTTGAAGTTGCAGAGTTCTAGGTAGATCTTCATTGTCTCTTCACCAAGTGATCACATATCCTGCCATTCTAGCCAAAATTGTGGTGTCCTTTAAGTTGATACAACGCCCTATTCAGCCACCACTGACTTGTCTGGTTTGTACTATATGTCCACTTCATTTTAACGGTGCATCCTGTCTGTCAAATGTAAATATTACCACATTCACAAGGGACCTGGGACCCTGACGCCTATGTCATATTTCACTCTCCTCAACAGGTGTGAATATTTCTTTTTGGCTGTAATGTGCACAGTTCTTATGTTGAATCTAACTAGAAACCTGCTGACCATGTCAAAAGTTTCTTCTCATAATTATAAAATGTCATGTAGTCATGATCAGCACAGGGTATATGGTATGATTTAAGTATTAGTGTAGCATTTTGAACAAACATATTCTCCACTCTAAAGGGTAGGGAAAAAGTCCTGACAATGAATAATTTTAAGTGTAAACATATTCTCATTTCCTGCACAGAAAATTATAACTTGCTGGCCCTTTGAAGCAGGTACAAGAAGACCTGACCAGTTGTCTCTGTGTGAAAATCACATGTGTGTCTCACGATTGTAAATAAGTTTTGATCAACCATGTTGCCTATAACGCTTATTACTCTCACATAGGATAACTACAATTCCAGAACATGTATCTGTTCTATCAGCATTGTTCGACTGTCTATGGATTTTTTCCACCAGATGTCTAACTTTCTAACATATATCAGAGGTATTGAATTTCCCTGGAAGCTTATTTTATTCCTCAGAACTTAAGTAACTCCTTTAGTATTGGACATTTACTTCCAGTGACATGAAATTCATTAATTGTCCTGTGAATTACACATTATCAAATTTGTCTATTTATATTTTTTCTTTGTCATTTTCTTCTTCTTCTTCTTATTTTTATTATTATTATTTAGGTTTAAAACGTCTGTCGACGTCCTCCGATTCCATTCTCCAGCCATTGTCCAACTTCTAGACCTCTTTCTTCTATGGCCTCGTTTATACCATCCAACTTTGAGGATGGAGGAATATATTTGAAGAAAACTGTCTTACCGATTGAGCTACTGACACGTAGCCGTTGTGTTTAGATATGAATCGCTCACGGAGCGCAGCACAATTCGCACGGCACCACGTTGTTCATCAACGGCATAAAGCTGACTATCTGGGTTAATGTGTGGCGCCATACGTTTGTGTAGAGTCCAGAAGTAAAGCGGCGTTTTTTTAATAATTGTGCTTAACGTGGTAATCTATGGTGCTCAAAATGTTCCAGTGATTCGTTGTTTAAATTAGTGATCGTTGTACGAAACACAGATACTTTGAGAGGGGAAAAAAGCGTTGCATTGTTGAAATGCGTTGAAAATATGATGGCTGCTGCCAGAGAAAATGTGTTCGTGTGTGTTGGTAACCTGTCGTGTTCCTTTACGTACGGCATTGTACTTCTGGAGTTTTGAGGACATTCGAGTTTTGTATCGTTATTTGAAACTGTTCGAGGGTAAGAATGTTTCATTTTCTATCTTAGTGTGAAGTGTTTGGAACAAGGTATTATCAGAAAATCTGTACCATTTGAGATCTTAAATTTTATTTGCAATGAAGCACCGAATTAATGTTATACACTGTTTAGTAATTTGAAATTTAAATGAATATGATTTCATATTCTACCTAAGGATACATTTCCAGAACAGAACTACACTTTATAATTGTAGCATTTTTGTTGGGAATGTCTTTACAGATTCAGTATACACTTTGGTGGTTATGCTAAAGAAACAATGTGATGGAGTCATGAATTCCTGCAGTTAAAAAATAAAGTAATTCGATATGATCTTGCAAGTGTATTAACAAAATGTTCCTGATTATTCCTAATATTTTTCTTGTGTCTTCCGTGATTTTGGCCTTTCAACATTTAGGGATATTGCAGAATAAAGGAAATACATTGCAACTGTTTGTGGAAAAGCTTGCTTGGAGGCATGCTACTCTTTGTACAGTGTTACCACTGGTAAAGTTAACTGCCACTTCCTCACTCCCAATAGGAACTGCATTCACCACCAAGCATTGCAATATTTTCCCAATACAAGTCAAGTATTCCTCCAAAAAAATAATTCAACTTACATTTTTTATAAGAGGCGCTGAAATTGCCATCCTTATACATGTGAACGCTAAATACGTCATGAAGAGGAATGCCATGGATTAACTGTGAATTAACAAAACTCCAGTACTTATTATTCTGGTAGGAAACATGAAACATGGCATACACATGAAGCCATGCTTCAACAGGAATAAAGTCAAATAAGGGTCAACTACATCATCATGAACTGATTCCAAAATCCAGTTGCAGAAATTAATCATATTACGTGTGTTACATACGAACTATGGTCACCTTATTTGGTTGAAGTTTAAGCAACTTTATCACTTTGGTTGCTGACAATTTTGAGATTGTTTTTGTCCAAGGTATCTCAGTGATTCCTATGGTAGGCTTCTAACCTAACCCGTATTCATATAATTTATATTTGGTAAGGTTATTGCATTTTTTTTAGCAGGCTTATCCAGAATCAGTATACCTGCCTTTCTTAATAAGTTTGTGGATGCCTATTATCCTTGGAACTGTAATCCCAAGAAATTTACAACAGAATTTTTTCTGACACTTTGTAGTATAACCACATTTCACGTAAGATTCTTACAAAGAGACAGTGTTCAGTAGTATATTGAGCCATATCCACACATACAATATCCAGTACTTAACATGTTAGACACAGTTGCACTGTTGTGTGAATGATTCTAGCAACAATTGGTTTTAGCACTTGACAGCGAGTCATCCTGCAGGGAAGGGACAAATGCATTGAACTTCATCACTGGGTGCACTTTATATACATCATATTTCAGTACTGAAAATATAATTGAACAGACCAGATGCATGAGTCACCAAATGTGGGAAAACTACTGAGTTGTAGTACCTAACTTTTACCTTTCCAAATGTCTTCTGAATGTAGTGGCTACAATATAATCATTAATTGTATCTATATGTCCAGCATGGCAAACATGTGACCTGAAATTATATTGATACTGACACCATTCCCACATAGAACCTCATCATTTTGGGTCGTGCTAGGTCTTTGAAAAGTATGCATCTTTTGCTAAACCTGCTTGTTGAAAATAACATGTAAACTATGTAGAGCATATATTTGCTTTTTGATTTCTTGCAATTTTTTTATGAATGGCTATAGATAAATTAAAATTCTTCATTGTGATTGAAGTTACAAAGATAGCAATGGCATTAATGTTTCAGGCTGTGTTCACTAAGACAGAAAAATCAGCCTTTTATGTGTTCAGTCTTTCTGCATCTACTTGTATATTTTCTGTTAGATTTCCAAAATATATGGCACCCACAGCTGGATGAGTTTTATTAGAAGATGTGGTTTGAAAATGTCTGAGCATGCAGAATACTTTCTTGCAGTGGTGGGGTTTGTTTAGCCAGAAAGTAGTATAAAATCCCCTTTTAATGATAGTGCCCATCAACTCATATAAAATAAATTGTGCTAAAAAAAGAAGCAGAACAATGATTGTATGTTTGGTACACTTGGACTTTTAGTATTGTTAGGAATGTGAATTCATATGTAAATATCACACATTTTCCTTAGCTGCCTGAGCTGTTTTCTCTACTAGTGAGTCCAGGAAGCAGTTTGCACCAGATTTGACATAATTCAACGAAGTAAATATTTTGAAGGTGGTTTTCTTTGGAATATAATGTGTGTGTGTGTTTTAATGAATAGAATAACCATGAAGCAATACAGGATTTCTTATTACAGGCATATTTTTACATGTAATTCAATTTTTATGAATGGGTAATAATTTTTGCATAATGAAGCGTGACACTAAGAGAACTGATCTAATGTTTATGTTCAACAGATCTAATATAAAACGTACTAGTGATATCTGTGAAATTAGCCAATATAAGATGTCACAAGCAGCTGTACAGGATGAGTTGAAGACCATTCTGCGTGGCCTCCTTATATCTTCACCACAGGCCTTGACAGTTAATGAACTTCAGAAGGACTACAAACTGCAGGAAGGTCAAGATGTTCCTTTTAGTAAATTTGGATTCAAGAGTTTCCTGGAGTACATAAAATCTGTTCCGGATACTGTTGCTGTAAGTTTTGTATATTGTTAAAAATAAAATAGAAAATAGTATAAAATAATAATTGTATAAATGTTCAAGAGTAAGAAGATTGTAAGTAGATTGGATCTTAAATGCATGATTGCAAGCAAAGCTCTAGAAGTACGCTCACCCACACAGTGTGGGTTAGTTGACAGAGATGGGCTGGAAACACATTTTTAGCCTTGGTCAGAAGTATTAAACTTTTGATAAATTAATTATGTCTAATTTGTTGTTGAACCTGATACTGTTTTTAAAATACTGTGTACGTTTTATCGCAATAAGAATATTTGAGAAGCATACTGGGAAACTGAGCAGCTGGATTTTGTTATGTCATTTAAGTTCAAGCTGTATTTCTGGAGCTTTAGTTGTAATTAACTTACTTGAGATAATGTACCCTGTTATTACAGTGTATTGCTGTGTGTCCCTAGTATGCTGTAGAAGGCATACCCAGTGTCAGATAATACATATTACATGATAAGTAAAGTAAAAGTAAAGTTGTCCTGCTATACACCATGTAGGCTCTTGGGGGAAGAGGGGGTATAGTTCCTACACTTTCTCTACCGTGGCACTGGAAGGGGGTGAGTGGTCAGCATCATGCCTTGGTGCACTTTACCCCTGGGAAAGGACCCCGGTCCAGTACCCATTGGACAGGAGACTGGGTGGGCCCCATAGCTGGTCTAGATTCAGAGGCTAGAGGAAAAATCTTCTGCCCGTGTTGGAGATCGAAGCGCAGTTGTCCAGTCTATAGTCAGTCACTATACTGGCTGAGCTACGCAGCTCATTGTTATGACATGATATGTTACAAATATTTTGATACATTTTTCTGGCCCATGTAATCTGGAATTAATAGATCGAAACAGAATGATTGTTTTCTGAACAATGAAAACATAGAGATGGCATTAAAATGTTAAATCTATTTATTTGTTCTTTTATTCTTCTTTTTCTTTGGAATTTGATAGATACAAAATCTAAAAATTGATACCATAGACAGAGGCCTGTATGAAATTGAAATGCACAGATTTGTAATATGGAAAATAAACTTCAGACCTGCATAGTTGTGCATTCAGTGTCTGAGTGGAATGTATTTTATTTATTTCACCTGTTTTAGATCCAGCCTTCCTTCAGAGGTGGCAGTCCAATAGTAGTACCAGTGCAGTCAGACAAGTCATCACATATTGATATTCTGGTACAGAAGCAGAAACTTCAACCTCCAAAGCGGGCATATCAGTCCAAATTTCCTCGACAGAGATTGCCTG